>CM021101.1:30189678-30449468 GCA_007115665.2 Sequoiadendron giganteum
AGAAATGCTCATGTTTCTTGGGCATAACATTGTAGTTATTGAAGGACAGGGGTGATGGGTTATTTTCCAAGAAAGCCATTGGTGGAGGTGGTAATAGTTGACTGATGATTGGTTGGGGTTGTCAATGGGACTATCCTCAGAATCAGATGAAGATGGACTTGATGAAGATGGAGATGATGGAAGTGGTTGGGTGTATGATGATTCTCCCCTTCTTTTGGTACTTCTTGACTTGGTAGGAAATTGCAATTCTTGGAACTCTTCTTCCCCTGGCGTGGATTTGGTTCTTCTTCTAAATCTCTTAGGAGAAATGGCAAATAGAAAGTGCTCCATCTTGCTTATTCAAGCCCTCCTTCTAGCACCAATATGTTGAAGGTATTTTCTGCACAACAACTTAGATAGAATGTGATATCCTATCTCTCTT
This sequence comes from Sequoiadendron giganteum, assembly GCA_007115665.2. Classification (NCBI taxonomy): domain Eukaryota; kingdom Viridiplantae; phylum Streptophyta; class Pinopsida; order Cupressales; family Cupressaceae; genus Sequoiadendron; species Sequoiadendron giganteum. The sequence continues at coordinate 30,190,100 of CM021101.1, forward strand.
GAAAGACAAATCTCTATTAGCAAAGAGATAACCCCAAGGTCTCTAATGTTAGGTCTTGACAATGTAGTGAAACAACTCAAAGATAATTTGAATATTGTCGGTAATCATAAAGGGACCTTACAAAATAAATGTTGGAACTTTAAAACTTATCGAATCTTGCAATATGACGATATTCAAATTCCTAAATTTAACCCAAACTCAAAGAAATAGCAAAATATAAGGGTTTCAAAGAGATCCTAAGATTAAAATTACTCCTAAGATCAACAATGTAAATGATAAGATCTATGAAATGGACGAATCCTTCAAAACTAATTCTTGCTTGACTCAGATTTCATCTGCAATCTTACAGAAATAGAGCAATTTTCTAAGGAATCAAAGACTTTTAGATCATGAGACATTCATTAATACCAACCCTATTTTGAAAATGAAATGAATAAACTGTCACAATTGAACTAAGTACATAAATATAAGGTCCAAGATAGCTTTACACAACAACCTAGAATCAATCAATTGGTAAAAGTATGGATCAAGGATTTCTACCAACACTTTATACATCAAACTATAAACACCATTGAATCATATCTAACTCAAAACCTAACATATATCCAAACTTTCAAAGAAATCTTGAAAGATAGAATAACAAGAACCATAAGAGATAAACCAATACAACAAAGAATACCAAAGCACAATGTCTTAACTTATATTGAATCACCCAGAAGTTGCAACAATTCTAATATTTTGTATTACAACACTTGCTTCAAAATGAACTAACTCCTAGATCTAGGTCTTGGTCTACTACTTAGCTTGATTCAAAATCTAATTTTCTAACCCCTTCAAATGAGGTGAACCACCCCATTTGTAGAAGTTAACATCATGTCGTTCCAATTAGGGTTACAAAGAAGGGTGGCCAAAAAATAGGTCGACCAAGAAACTTTTCAATAAAATAATATTCCTGGAATTTAATACTTGAGACTTCTTCTAGGTCGGCTTGGATTCTTCAATGTAGATCACTCTAATGCATGCAGAGGTCAAAGAAGAAATGTGTGTAAGAGCCTAGATAAATGGGAAGCACAAATCTCAATGCAATCACACATTAGTTGGCTCCTTGTGCTTATCTTGTCCCAATTTATCTTGCACCACAAGAAAGACCCTCTCCAAATCGGCCAATGGTGGAGTGTTCAATACTTTAACTATTCTTTCAATAGATTTAATATCCCCCCTTGATTCCTTAATGACCCTGTCCCATTCCACCTTGAGATCTTGAAACTTCTCCATAACAACAATATAGGTATACTACCTCATTTGACCCCAATTTCCGATGAAACCTTCCGACGAAAGCTATATAATCAGATGTATCATCAGGCACTTGTGTGAATTTTCATTTTTTTTTAAATTTTTACCCTGATGTTCATCGGAATTTTGACAAACCATTGTTTTGTGTACGTTTCAACAAAGATCTTTTGCCGAAATTGTGACGGTCCTGCAAAGTTAAATTGTGGTGGGCATAAATTGAAATGAGCTTGACTATTTATTGTGACAATGTTTTGCTCAACGGTTTTCTTGGGGAAAATCAGAAGAAACTCAAGAAGATATTGCTAGGTTGAGGGTAGTCATTGTCTTTTTCCAGAATTCATTTGTGAAGTCAGATTTGTACTTCCAAGTTTGAAAATCATATTTTAAAGCAACATCTCATCAGTTTTGATTTTTAGTCTTGTGCATTTTTAGAATTTCATTTCCATATTTTTGACCTGGCTTCACAAATTCTTTCTAAGGGAATTGTTTATAACTGATGGAAAATTCTTGATAAATTTGGACAAAGATTATATTTGCAAGGTTTCAATTTTAACCCTAATGATCAATTTGCAATAGATTTGGGAGCCATAGCTAGATAATATCAAAGGTGTTGGTTGTTTTTTTACTGTAACCAAGTTTATCTTCTAGACACATAGCATATAAAAACTTAGATAATATTGCCTTACAATACCATCAATCTATATTCTAACCCAATACTACTTATCAAATCCTTATATGAACATAGTCACCTATAACCTCACTCAAGCTTTTTAATTAATTCCTTGAATTAAAGTCGAAATGAGAATTACACACACCATAACAGTGAGATGAACAGAATAACCCTTGATCATTTTATTCAAGATAATAATATATTCATACAATGGAGATACATGACCTTGAAATGAGTAATTTTCATTTAGATGCTAGTACTGTCTTGAAAATTAAGTACCCATGAAACTAAAACCTAAAACAGAATGACACCAAACCTAAGAATAGTATCTTCACTATAATATCAGGAACTTTACAAATTCGCTCTGCAACTTCAGTTAGACTTGACCTAAAGATATCTAACTTGCTAACCTATATTTATGGTCCTGAAATCCTTCTTATAGGTAAAATGAAGGAGCAACAAGCATCAGACCAGAAATACACCTGTCATTGGTTACAACAGTTGAGTCTCTGGAGAATATTCTTGTTCAGCCCGTCCATTGGAGAATAACTATTGCATTTTCCAAACTTTGAAAACTTGCACCAAAACTGCCACCAAGACATAGCCAAAATTTTTTATAACCATAACCGCTGAGCTATTAACTGCTAGTTGTAAACTCTGTCCTATTCTTGTTCAGTTAATTAATTTTCTACCCATCCTTGATATTCCTCATCCATTGGCCAATTAAAATTTACCATCTAATTTACCTTAGCACTGTAAGGTGTATAATTTACTGCTACTTGATTCACCTCCCTTTCAAAAGATTCCAAAAATGTGCTAGTGTTAATTATTTTATCCATACTACTCATCAACATGTCATAATCTGAGTAATCACAAATCAATTTGATTTGTGCATTGATGATTTCATCCACCCTGTCCTGCCATTGCTTTAGTGATCTAACATTTCCTTGGGCATCTACAATATCTGGTAAATATGTGTCACTCCAGTCATCAAAACTCTTTACCAACTCTTTAATCCTCCTACTGAAATCATCAAGTAAGGCATGGAAACCTTGCAGTGACTTCATAAAGTCTTGATTAGGCCTTAATTGTTGAGGCCTATTAGCTACATTTTGAGAATTTCATTTCCAGATTTTGTTGTGCAAGTTCAATATTATGATTTTAGGAGTATAACAGTTGGAAATCATTGTAAAATTAGTATTTAATAATTTCTAGAATTAGCATTTGAAAGTGTTTTTTGGGATCATTAACTTCAGACTATCTTCTCTTTTGCAGGGGTGGTTGCATGCTGATTTTTTTTGGTGTAAAATATCATAATTATTATATTTTGTTACCTGTGTATGATTAAAAATTATTGGAGTATATGTGAGTTTGATATTTTTTGAAGATCTAAATATTCAAGCTTGGTAAAGAAAAATCATGTTAGATAATATTAGTCCAGAACAAAATGAAGAGATAGTTGCTAGATTGTGGGCTATATTGAAAAGAAAGGGTGATGGGAAATGTTATTGTCCTTGCAATAATTGCAAGGGCTTAAAGACGAGAAGAATTTTAATCACAACAACTGAGAAACATTGTAGGCAGCATGGTCATGTTGAAGGGGGGCATGATTATTTCCATTGGTAAGTTGTTCATTATATGTATTTATATTGATTGAATTTGTAAATGTTTTTATTGTTTTATCATTTGATATATATATATATAAAATCACTTGATCATGATCATGGTTTATTTGTGTCTGTCATTATTACAAAGGTGGGGTGCCCTAGGGCACACGATATGAATTATCACGGCCCAGAGAATGTGGTTTTGCAAGTGGAGGAACATGGAGCTGTGAATATCGAAGATGAAGTTAATGATCCTATGGAAGAAGATGATCATGCACTAGAAAACACAATTGAAGATGATGGTACAAATACATTGATCCATGACACATGTAGTAGCACATCTGATCATGTTGATCAAGATGACTTTGATGATGTTCATGATTTACCTGTACTTGAGAAGACATACGAGCCCCTTTATGAAGGCTCCCAAACAACTCTTCTTTCTGCTATATTGTTGCTGGTGAACTTGAAGGTTATGAATGGTTTATCCAACATAGAAATGTCACGGATGTTAAGGTATGTCATATATTTCATCCTTTTTCATTTTTTAAATTGTTGTTAGTTCATCGCTAGTAAATAAAGGATGAAGTATGTACCTTTAATATTCTTTATATTAACAAATGATTTTTTGTTGTAGATTGATTGGTGAATTTTTGTTACCACCATCAAATATTTTACCTCGCTCATACCAAGATTTATCTGGCATTATGAAAGATATTGGAATGGAGTATTAAGCAATAGATGAATGTCCCAATGATCATATTATATATCATAAACAACTTGAATTTGCAACAGAATGTCTGGAATGTCATATCAGTAGATATCAAATAGATCAACTAACAAAAAAGGTGTCTCGCAAGGTTCTTCGCTATATTCCCATTATTCCACGTATGCAACAATTATTTAGGTGCGAAATCTTAGCGCAATTTATGGATTACCATGCACATAATATAAATGGAGATGAGATTCTTCGAATGCCTGCAAATGGTTCTGCATTTAAGGACATGGAGGAAAAATGGCCACACTTTAAAGAAGAACCTCATAATCTTAGGCTTTCATTGGTAGTGGACGGTGTCAATCCATTTGGAGAGTTGAGATCTATTTACTCAGTGTGGCCTGTTTTTGTTATCAACAATAACATTCCTCCATGGATGTCAATAAAGAGGGAGCACATAATGTTGGCAATGATTGTTCTAGGTATTTGTTTACATCAATTTTCTTTAACGTAGTAGCATCTCATTTGTCTTATTTGTTGCATAATGACTTATATGTTTTTTCTTTTAATAGTCATGTACATGAATTTATATATATTGCAGTAAAATGGTTATAATAATTATGTAATGTCTATGTTCATTCAACTAAGTAAGTACCAAGTTAAAGATATGAATGTATATATTGAGCCTCTTATCGACGAGTTACTAAAGTTATGGAATGGCATCACTATGTATGACATATTTAGACCAATAGGACAAAGACAATTTCAATTCCATGCAATGATTGTATGGACAATTCATGATACCCCAGGGGTAACACATTTTTCTGGTATATTATAATATTCAACTGCATGACTTTAACGATATTTAATTTAATGAAGTAGATATCATGCATTTTTTTAAAATAATCTATTCATTATATATAATTATAAAAATTGACATATTTAATCCAATTATATATGATTTGCAGGTCTTCAAACAAAGGGAAAATTTGCATGTCCAATTTGTGGTCCAAAGATGAAATCTCTTCGTTCAACAAGTTTAGGAAAGCAGGTGTTTGATGAGTATAGGTACTTCCTCCACATAAATCATAAGTATTGAGCTACTGAAAAACATCTTTTCAATGGGAAAGAAAAGACTACATCAAAACCACGAAGAATGACACCTCGCCTGTGGAAGTTGGAATATAATAGAATTAATCGTCAAGGTTATACATCGGATCAAATTGTTTATCTATGATTTATGATATTTTTTGAATTTATATTTTTATATTGTGTTGTGTTTACTCATGCTATAATTGACAATGATTGTTGTTGTTAATTTGTTTAACTTATATGCTTCATGAAGGTCATCAAGGCATTAATGGTCGGCTTCCATAGGGATTGAAAAGTTATCCCAAACAATTTAGTAGGTTGCCCTACTATGAGTAGCTGCAAATTGTGCATTTGTTTGATACAATGCATATCAGAAAGAATATGACAGAAACATTATGGAAAATATTGGATGGAAGGCATGACAAAGAAAAAATTATCAAAATTTGTAGTGACATTCAGGAAGCCAGTCATGCAATGAAAAATGCCATTCAATTAAATAGCGATGGAGACCAAATTAATATAAGTGCCCTTCCTTGGTTATTAATGGAGAAGCAAAGCAATACTATAAAACAAGTCATATGAAAAATTCAATTTCCCACAAGATTTGCTGCAAACATAAACAATATCATAACAAAGAAAGGTGAATTTGGGTCAGGGATGAAAACACATGATTGGCATACCTTCATTAAGGTAATTATTCTAGTATATTATATATATATTTGTATACACTTGTACTTTTCAGTGTATTATGTTTACTATTTTTTGAAAAATATTAATGAAAAGATCATTTTATAATTGTTGCAGTACGTTCTACCTCTATCTCTCCTAGACAACTTCGACAACAATGTCAAGCAAGTTATATATGATCTTTGAAATACATGAGGTAAGTAGCAATATTTGTTCAATTAATTGTATATTTTTGTTAAATCTCATTAATTTATTTGTGCCTTGAATCACTTTTAGATGGCTGTCATCTAAAGCAATCCATAAAGAAGATATAAATTATTGGAAGAGAATAATTCCTCATCTAATGTGTGAAATGCAAAAGTGTCTACCTTCAATATTTTTCAATGCACAAGAATACTACCTCATACACCAAGTTGAGGATATTGAATTGTGTGGACCTATACACACAAGGTCAATGTGGATGGTTGAGAGGCACTTGAAATTTTTGAAGGCTTTGGTTAGACAAAGAGCACATCCCGAGGGTTCTATGGTGGAGGGATACATGGTATACCGAACCATAGTGTACATTACTGAATATCTTCCTAAGTTTGCAACAAAGATCCATGTAGATCACATTTGGGATCCCAACTCCATTAACAAATTCAAAGGGGAGTACTTGATGGAGAAAGGTAGATTGAGAAAAGTGTCAGGTAATTATAAGATGGTCATAGAGATTAATTAGAATATATTTTACATTTGATTTTTATGTATATTGTACTTATTTAATTATTAATCTTCAATATTGATCAATTATAAATTAAGGTCGTATACCGTGGTAATTAACTAATCATACGTCATTTGTGAATTCCAATTTTTTTTGATATAGTTGGTCGAGAGTGGGATGCACTATATTTGTGCATCACAAACAATCTTGATTGGATGACGGTATGGATTGAATGATGTCAACAATCTGGTCGCGCATTAACATGGGAAAGTGTGGCTTCATTGGTTAAAGAAGCTCATCGTAATGGAGATTCCAATGTTACACCAAGGGAAATTGATTTAGCATATGGTTTAAGAGATAAACAGGTATGTATTAATATATTAATCACCCATATTATTTAATTATTTTGAATTATATTAATGTATATATATGTTGAGATTTTTTTCTTTGCATACATTAGGCCAAGAATAAATATGTTTATCAACTGATGATATTGCAATAAGTTTTGCATGTTTGACATATTTTAGGTGAAACACCACAAGGCTATGTGGTGCAATGGTCATAAATTTTGAATCAAAAAGTTGGATGACACGAAGAAAACTTGTGATTCTGGGATAAATGTAGTCTTCCAAGTGACTAATGTTTCATTTAGAAGCGACATACATCCAGAAGTCTTAGAAAATCAATACTATGGGATTTTGGATGATATACTTGAGTGTGACTTTAAGTCCTTCAAATTAGTTTTGTTTGTCGTCCTATGGTACAGGCTATGATTGAATGAAAATGATCCCAAGAGAACTGTTATTGAACATGATAATGGATTTACCATGGTTGATACAAGGTATTTTGAGCTAGTTGGAAATGAGCCCTATGTTCTTCCAAGCCAATGTGAGCAGGTATTTTACTTAGAGGTTCCAGGTAAAGCGGGTTGGTCATATGTTGTTAGACATGATCCAAGAGGAAGGCCGGTAAAGTATAATGTGGTGGAAGAAGAAGATATTGAAGAAATAGAAGATGATGTAGATGATGATCAAGATCAATAGTTAGTTGATGATGCGCCTGATGAAGATGTCGAAGAGGAGGAACTAAATCATGATGATGTAGGATTTAATATTCATGAAGATGATATCCGTGTGGATGATGACATTATCAAAACTGATATCAATGACGATGATGATGATATGACCAATCCTTACAATGTTGAATCTGGATCGGATGATACAGACAAAGAGTTGGATGAAGAAGAAGATAAATGACATTGAAATGTATGAGTTATGTGATTCTTATTGATCCAATTAATACTCTTTAGTTATTGTGATTGACTAGAAGGGTTTAATCTTTACTTGAAAGAATCAACTAATCACATCACACAAATACAACAAATGTGTATGGGTAAACTAAATATATATATATATATATATATGCTTGATATATCAATTTAAACAACATAAAAGAATCAATAGTATCAACTACTTGGAGCATGAGATGATTACAATGACATTTCACCACTTAAGATAGTCATTTAATTTGCAATTTGGCAGCAAGCTCTAAGCTAAGACAAACAAACACAGAACCTTACAAACACATATGATTTAGGCCAGTGCCATATACTATTGGGGAGTCGAATTCACAAATATTTAGATTTCCATAATAGGTTCAAACACATAACATATAAGATCTCTGACAATATTGTATCACAACAGTGTCAATTTCTATCTTAACTCAATACTTCTTATCAAATCCCTTTACAAACATATCCATCTATGACTCCATCCAAGCATTTTAATTTACTCTTTGAATTAAAGCGAAAATGGAAATCATACACACCATAACAGTGAGATGAACGCCATAACCCTTGATTATATTATTCAAAATTGTGATATGTTTATACAAAGGAGAGCCATGAGCTCTAAATATATCATTATAACTCAAATGCTAGTACTGTCATGAAACATCAAACCTTCATGCTGTTGGAACTATCAAATTTTGACAAATTCATTATTTCTTCATGATTATTAGTCTCCCAAAAAATATTCATAATGCAGACAAAAAAATCCTCACATAGCATATTTTACCAAAATCTGATTTAAAATTGTGCCATAATGCCCCATAAACTTCATCTGACATTAAAATCTTTACATATGAAAATATCGGCATAAGTTGATGCAGGTCTCATCGATGATAATATACATATCCTAAATGTATCAACAAGACATCACACGGGTCACACCGATCAAGTTATACACAAAGAGAATGTGGGTTTGTATATGTTATCAGCAAGACAAAAAGTATCAACGTGATGATGTAAGGTCACATCGAGCTAAATTACCTTTTGCCGATTGGAGTAACGTAAAGTCTATTAGAGAGACTTTGGTCATCAGAGAGAGATTTTAAAACACTGCTCATAGCGTTATTAGTCTTGCCGATAAAGCAAGAGGAGGACTCACTCGGTGAGACAAACGATGCCGGGGAGAATTCAGAAAGTCTTACCGACCCCTCAGGTTACACCGACAAAATTGAGCATATGAAGATAAAGGGTGTCGAGAAGACAATGTGCATGGTCTCGCCGAAGAAAAAGCGTATCGGTGAGACATGTCACCACGGGGAGATCTAAGAGACATCACGACAAGTATCATTTTGTTGACAAAACAAATACTTGGTCATGGTGACATAAGTCAATAAAGTGAGCATCTCAGTGAGATGAAAAGCTTTCGGAGTAAGGTGAAGAACTATTGGCCCGATTCATTAAGTTTGGGTGATAGTTTTTTTGGTGAAGGTCATGGCGATAAAAAAGTAGAAAGAAAGAAACTATCAGGGAGACTTGTGATGTCGGGGAAACTGCAAGAAATCTTAGCGGATGGGTGAATGTTGAACAGGAAAATCGGCTAGAGGTTTGAAATGTCTCACCGATGTTATCTTATTGGTGAGACATCAAATGGGTCATACCAAAAAATTTATACACTAGGAGAATGCGGGTTTGTATTACTTATCAGCAAGACAAAAGGTATCGGCATGACGGTGTAAGGTCATATCGAGCTAAGTTACCTTTTGCCGATTGGAGAAAAGTAAAGTCTATCGGAGAGACTTTGGTCGTCAGAGAGAGATTTCAAAACACTGGCCGAAGTGTTATTGGTCTTACCGATAAAGCAAAAGGAGGACTCAATCGGTAAGATAAACAATGTCGAGAAGAGTTCATAAAAGTCTTATCGACCCCTCAGGTTACACCGACATAATTGAGCATGCAGAGATAAAGGGTATCGATAAGATGATGCTCATTGTCTTGCTAAAGAGGAGGCATATCGGTGAGACATGTCAACGCGGGGAGATCTAAGAGACATCACAACGAGTATTATTTTGTTGGCAAAACAAATTGCTTGGTCTCGATGACATAAGTCGATAAAGTGAACATCTCGGTGAGACAAAGTGATTTTGGAGTAAGGCAAAGAACCGTTGGCCTGATTCATTAAGTCTGAGCGATAGTTGTTTCGGTGAAAGTCAGGGCGATATAAAAAGAAAAAGGAAAGAAACTATCGGGGAGACTTGTGATGTCGAGGAAACTACAAGACGTCTTGGTGGATGGGTGAACATTGAATAGGTGGATCGTCCAGAGATTTGGAATGTCTTACCGATATGATCCCTGATGTGACAGCGAGAATTTAAAAAAAAAAACTTGTAGCATTCATGTCTCAATTGGTAAAGACATTAATGGTGCCATGAAGCGTAGGATATTTTGCATATCAGGGTATGATCAATTGAAATCATTGTCTCATAGAATTCAAAGTGAAGGAGATCAAGGGAACCAATAGAGAAATTAAGGCATTCACCTGGCTTGAGTTTGGAAGAAGTTATAGTAATTTTCTTGTCCTCTCAGAATTCTTAAAAATTTGAATTATGGAAGTCACTAGTTCAGGAAAACTAAAGGGAAGAAAACCCGGGGAGGGAAGCCAATCAAAAGAAAAAAAGAAAAAGACTGACTTGCAACTAGAAGGTATTGAAAGGAAACTAAATCAAGACCTCATAGACCAGTTACCTGGTTCTGGACCTAAAGCTAGGCATTCTACACAACTCAAAGTGGAAGTTGACAAATTGGACGACAAATGCAAATTTATAGGTGATGTTTGGACACTGATTAGAGGCTATGAGTTATTCAATTTCCATTACCATAGGAGAAATCACTTTGAGCCAGTATGCAATCCATGGAGGCTCAATTTAGGGAAATTAGTGTGCCCTAATGTTTTTATTAACGTCGAACTGGTAAAATTGCTGGTTGGACACTATGATTCAAAAAACAAAGCTATATGTGATTTGTCAGGGAATCCATTGATACATGTATCTGAGAATGCAATTGCTGAAGTTTTCAAAATGGAGGGAATATGCAATGAGAAAGTAGTAAGTGAAGAGCTTGATAGTGAGTTCAGAAGGATGGACACCATTTATAAAGGGTGGAGGTTACCTCTACATAGAATTAAGTTTCATGGCAAACCTACTTCAATGGAAGACAGTGAGGGGCCACCCTTTCATGTAGACCTCTTTGAACCTTACCTAAAATATACTTACTACTCAGTGGGACAGGTATTAGGGATGGAGGTACCTGAGCATATGGCAATTGTGACCATGGTGATTGCTCCAGATATTTAGTATCAAAATTCAAGATCATTTGACTATGATGCACATTTTTTTAAGGAGCTAGATGCAAGTTTGATGGCGATAAAGAGTGGTGCTTTTGTTCTCCATCTCAAAAATTACTCACTGTTGATGCACTTAGTGTTGTATTTTGGACAAGAGTTAGATTTATGGCTCCAGGAGCTGAGGATTTCACAATCCGACAAGGAAGGTAGGCCATTTCCTATTCAATTATGGGCTACTGTTTGGGACAGTAGGTTTGCCAATTGAAATTTCTTGCATTTTGAAGAATTCTTTGTGAAACCCTTGTATAATTTTTTAGCCATCCTTGTGATTATTCTTCATCTAAACAAATAAAAAGGTTTCTTAGGCCTAGAGATTACAATGGACCAATTAACCACAACTGGGGGGATTGGTATTGCTTAGAGAATGCCACAATGATTAGGGTTTATGGCTTTGAGGATACACCTTTCATTCTGCCCAAAACTGTCCCGGATAGAATTGCATACCTAGAAATTGTTAAGCAAATGGATTACTCCAGTTTTATGAACTTAAGTTCATATGGGAAATAGGATTTTATGCCTAGTACATTGTCTTTTAGTGATTTCACTTTATTAGCCAAGGAAGGTTATGATCTGATTTTGGACAAATTATTGCACTACAACATGAGAAGAGCACCAGTGAGAAAGAACTTTGATCCAGAAGGGTATATCCACTCTGATAGACAAAAAGTAAATCTCGGAGGGTACCATCATGTGCCCTTTAAATCTAATGACATAATCAAAAACCTGGAGATAGAGGAAGCTGAAATTGTGATTGAAAAACATAATCAGGAGTTGGTGGATGCTGAGTTGTTATCCTCCATTAAGGGGATTTCAGAAATAGACAGGCCACAAAGCTCATATGGGAAAGTTTCAAGAATGAAGATTAGGAGTATGCCTATGCTGCCAGAGAAATAGATGTTGAGGAAACCATGGATGTAGATACAAGACATGAAGACTATAGGTCTTTCATATCAAATGATGAATTTATAAAAACCTCAGAGTTTAAGAAATTTTTATATAAGCAAAAAGGGAAAGAGATAAGGGGATAGGTTGACAATGTCACTCTAGGGAATGAGGATCAATTGTTAAAAATTTTAAAGGATGAATTTGTTGGTATGTGGCGACTGATCATTGTATACTGTACACTCTTTATGTACCGAAAAAGGGAAAAATCACTGAAAAGGGGAAAACCCCAACTTTGTATAACCCTAATCCGGAAGCTTCTAAAAAGCTGGATATAAGGGGTTTGTAATAGAGTTACAGTAGAACAAGAAAAATGCGATAATTTGTGATATTGTAATAGGATTTTACACTAGTTAATGAAATCGTTAGATGGCTGCAGTTTGGTGGATATAGCCCACATTGGGTGAACCACATTAAATTCTCTATATTATTTTTTTGTGTGTTTTATTTCTGGTTTATTTGATAAAATATGTATTTATCTTTTAGATATCTTCCTTTGAAAACCTAACAAGTGGTATCAGAGCGGGTTGTTTTTTAATTATCGTTTGCAAGAAAGTCTCACAATTAAGTAGGAGCAATGGCAGACGAGGGTAAGTTGAAGGTTGATAAGTTCAATGGGCAGAACTATCAGTTATGGAAGATGCAGATGGAGGACTATCTCTATCAAAACGATTTATGGTGACCATTGGAAGGGAAAACCAAGAAACCTACAACAATGTCAGATGAGGACTGGGATATTTTGGACAGAAAGGATCTTGGCAGTATTTGCTTATGCCTGGCACAATCGGTGGCATTCAATATTACAACAGCAAAGACAACTCTAGATTTGATGGAAACCCTAGCAAAGTTATATGAAAAGCCTTCCGCTTCGAATAAGGTATTTCTTATGAAGCGTTTATTTAATATGAAAATGGTAGAAGGTGGATCAGTTACTGATCGTTTGAATGAATTTAATACGGTTACTAGTCAATTAACTTCTGTAAAAGTTAAATTTGATGAAGAAGTTAGGGCTCTTTTGATTTTGTGTTCTTTGCCTAAAAGCTGGAATAGCTTGGTAATGGCTGTTAGCAATTCTATTACTGGTTCAAATACATTGAAATTTGATGATGTTGTTGGTGTTATTTTGAGTGAGGAAATTAGTAGGAAAAGCTCAAGTGGAACATCCACATCAGGCAGTATTTTGAATGTAGAAAGTAGGGGTAGAACAAATGAGAGACGAAACAATTTTGGGAGTCATGGGAAGTCATGAGGAAAATCAAGGGACAAAAGGTCCCAATCTAGAGACAAGAGGGATTGCTAGTACTGTGGTAAGCCAGGGCATGTAAAGAAAGATTATTGGTCTCAGAAAAATAAAGGAGACAAACAGGAAGGAAACAAAGAGGCAAATGTGGTAAGTAATAAATCTGATGAGGATGCTTTGATTCTTTCTCTTGACAATGCTAATGATTCTTGGGTGTTAGATTCAGGGGCTTTATTTCATGCTACGCCCCATAGAAATTATTTTCTTGATTATGTCCAAGGGGATTTTGGGTTGGTTTATTTGGGAGATAATGAACCCTGTGAGATTGTTGGAAAGGGAAGAATCAAGATTAAGTTGCAGAATGGGAATCATTGGCTACTACATGAGGTAAGGCACGTTCCAAAGCTAAAAAGAAATTTAATTTCAACAAGGCAACTAGATGATGAAGGTTGTGTTGTTACATTTAGTGATAAAAATTGGAAGGTTACAAAAGGTGCCTTAGTAGTATCAAAATGTGTGAAAGTAGGCACCTTATATCTTTGTACAGGTCATACTATTCCTTCTACTTTAGCTATTGCAGATAAAAATCAATGTTAGGAACAGTTGATGTAGTTCAGCAGGAAGAAAACCAGATAGTTGCTATGAATTCTAAATTAGCACTATGGCATAACAGACTTGGGCATATGAGTGCAAAAGGTATGAAAGTACTTCATTCAAAGAATGTTTTACCAGGTCTAAAATGTGTTAATATGGATTTCTGTGAAAGTTGTGTTTATGGAAAACAAAAGAGAGTTAGTTTTCTCAAGGATGGGAAACAAAAGAAAGATGAGAAATCGGAGCTTGTGCATATAGATGTATGGGGACCAACTCAGGTATCTTCTCTTGGTGGCTCTCATTATTATGTCACATTCATTGATGATGCAATTAGGAAAGTATGGATTTATTTCATTAGGCAGAAATCTGATGTATTTGAAACTTTTAAAAAATGGAGAAGCTTGGTTGAGAATGAGACAGGTAAAAATTTGAAATGTCTCAGATCTAATAATGGTAGAGAGTATTGCAGTAAAGAGTTTGAAGATTATTGTTCCTTTAATGGTATTCGTAGGCAAAAAATGGTTCCAAGGACTCCACAAGAAAATGGAGTGGTTGAGCGTATGAATAGAACAATAATGGAGCATGCACAAACTATGAGATTGCATGATGGGTTGCCTTTAAACATGTGGGCAGAGGCTGTAAACACTATTGTTTATTTAATTAATAGAGGTCCATCTAATCCTTTCGGTTGTGGTATTCCAGAGGAAGCATGGACAGGTAAGAAGGTGAGTTATTCTTTTCTGAAAACCTTTGGTTGTGAAGCATTTGCGCATGTAGATTCTGAAAATAGAACCAAGCTTGATGAAAAATCAAGGAAATGTATATTTGTTGCATATGGCATTGATGAATTTGGTTATAGGCTTTGGGATTTTGAAAATAAGAAAATTGTGAGAAGCAGGGATGTCATATTCAATGAAAAAGTGTTGTACAAATATCAGTTGCAGCAGCATGAGAAGAAAGAAAATGATTATTCAGTGCTGGATGATACTCCAAACAATAAAGTTTTAGTGGATCCTCATGCTCCACAACAACAAAAACAACAAGAAATACCACAAACTCCGGTCAATGTTAGACAATTTTCAAGGTTAAGTAGACCTCCAGATAGATTTTCTCCCTCTTTGTACTCTATCTTATTAACTGATGCTGGTGAACCAGAATGTTATCATGAAGCTATGTAGGTGGCTACCAAGGTTCAGTGGGAGCATGGAATGGAAGAAGAAATGGACTCCTTGCTGAAAAATCAAACTTGGGAATTATGCAAGTTGCCTGTAGGTAAAAAGGCTTTAGCAAACAAATGGGTTTATAGGATGAAAGAGGAGGATGGAGGTAAGAAAAGATTTAAATCCAGATTAGTTGTAAAGGGATTTTCACAGAAACAGGGTATTGATTTTGATGAAATATTTTTTGTAGTTGTTAAAATGACCTCTATTCATACTGTGTTAAGTATTGTGGTTGTTGAAGATTTGCATTTAGAACAACTTGATGTTAAAACTACCTTTCTCCATGGTGATTTGGAAGAGGAAATTTATATGGAACAACCACAAGGATTTGAGGTCAAAGGTAAAGAGAAAATAGTGTGCAGATTGAAGAAAAGATTATATGACTTGAAGCAAGCACCTCGACAATGGTATCTTAAATTTGATAGTTTTATGGCTGAACAAGGTTACAACAGGTGTAATTCAAACTATTGTGTTTATTTTAAGATGCTAGGTGAAGATAGCTACATTATTTTATGTTTATGTGTTGATGATATGCTTGTAGCCAGGTCTAACATGGATCACATAAAGGAGTTAAAACAACAGTTAGCAAATTCATTTGCTATGAAGGATTTGGGAACAACAAAACAAATCCTTGGTATGAAGATTACAAGAGATAGGAAAAATAGGAAATTGTTTTTATCTCAGGTTGATTATGTTAAAAAGGTGTTGCAGAGATTTCATATGGAGAATGCAAAAGCTGTCAGCATTCCTTTGCCTAGTCATGTAAAATTGACTAAGGATATGTGTCTAAAGACACAAGAGGAGGAAGAAAAAATGTCCAAGGTACCATATGCTTCAGTTGTAGGTAGTTTGATGTATGCCATGGTATGCACGAGACTAGATATTGCACATGATGTAGGGGTTGTTAGCAGGTATATGAGTAATCCAGGAATTGAGCATTGGAATGCAGTGAAATGGATTCTCAGGTATTTTAGAGGTACATCGAATAAATATTTATGTTTTGAGGGCTCTCATACAGATTTAAAAGGCTATGTTGACTCAAATCTAGTAGGGGATATTGATACCAGGTGGAGTACCACAGGTTATGTATTTACCATTGGTGGGACAATAGTAAGTTGGATATCTTGATTTCAAAAGGTGGTTGCTTTATCCACCATAGAGGGAGAGTATGTGGCTGCAACAGAGGCAATAAAAGAGATGATATGGATGCAAATTTTCATGGAAGAGTTGGGAAAACAACAGGCTAGAAATTACTTGTTCACAAACAGCCAAAGTGTTATACATCTTGCAAAGAATTCTTCCTTGCACTCTAAAACCAAACACATATAGTTGAGGTATCATTTTATTCGGTCAGTGATGGAGGATGGACAGGTAAAGCTGGAAAAGATACATACAGATGTAAATCTAGTGGATATGCTTACTAAGGCGGTGATAAGGGAGAAGTTGAGCTCCTCTTCAGCTTCGTTTGGCCTTCAAGGTTGAATTAAAGTATAACAAAGCAGCAGGGTCCAAAGTGCTTATTTCTAGTGGGAGTTGTAAGTGCTGCGGTGTCGTCCAAGTTCACTCTCCAAGTGGGAGATTGTTTTGGTGTGGAGCCTGATCAGTCTCCAAGTGGGAGATTGTTGGTATGTGGTGACTGATCATTATATATTGTACACTCTTCATGTATCCTCACTGGGGTCCAGGGCTAGGCCGGGCCTTGGGTGGGGGTTCAGGGGCGGTAGCCCCCGAGAAAATTTTTTGTCCTGCTTTTTCACAAAATTACTGAAAAAGGGAAAAATCACCGAAAAGGGGAAAACCCCAACTTTCTATAACCCTAATCCAAAAGCTTCTAAAAAGCTAGATATAAGGGGTTTGTAATAGAGTTACAGTAGAACAAGAAAATATGATAATTCACGATATTGTAATAGGGTTTTACATTGGTTAATGAAATCATTGGATGGCTGCGGTTTGGTGGATGTAGCCCACATTGGGTGAACCACATTAAATTCTCTGTGTTATTTTTCTGTGTGTTTTATTTTTGATTTATTTGATAAAATCTACATTTAGCTTTTAGATATCTGCCTTTGAAAACCTAACAGAAGTAGACAAAGAGATGATTGACATGACCCCTAAAAACGGGAGGGAGCTGCTTGAAAAGGCAAGTGTTATGATTTTTCCAGGTTTGGATATGAATTCTGCATTAGTTTTTGATAGTTTCTTAAAAGATAACAACGCTACCCACAAGCTTAGTATAGAGAAGGTGATGGAGGTATACACAGGATCAAGATACAATCCTGATGATGAAACATTTATTATTTGGGCCTTGTATCCTCCTCACAAGAAATCAATTTTTATTGATACTGAAAAGGCATTCGAACATGTCATGACCCTGAAGGTCAGGGAGGTTGATCCTATAGCGACTGTTGATATTGGGATAAATATAGCCAAGTTGAATAAAGCCCAAATCCAAGCATTGATAAGGGAAAGGGAGATGTACAAAACCAATAGTGAGAAGATGTTGAGAGAGAATGAACACTTGAAAGACTTGGTAGGTGGTGTAATAGAACCAACAAGGATGCTCACTCAAGATGAGAGTTCATAGAAAAAAGACCATTGGGAAGGGTCAACTACATACTCTCAAGGGAGAATGGATGCATTTGCTGCAATAATAAAAAAAAGGCAGGTTGTTTTAACCACTTGGTTAAATAAACTTTGGGGAAAACATTCACAGTACATAGATACAATAAAGGAACACAAGAGAGTGGATAGTAGAATTCAGGAAAGAATTGAGGAATTGGAGTAGGACACTCCTAGTAATGAAGAGATTGAAAATGCCAATTGTATTATCGATAGGCATAGGGATTTCTTTGAGGATTTACAAGGGGATATTCAGGGATTGACAGAGGCTGCCGAAGATAGATTGACCAAGTTATGTGATGATGAAGGGAAAACGAAGGAAGTGACTACATGGAAAAGTGAGTGCGAAACAATACTCCAAGGGATGTTGGAGACAACCACTTCGAAAGATGTGATACTGGATGCAACATGTGAGCAAAATGAGCAAGTGATAATGATAAATATTGTGATCCGCGATGTATTGGGAGATGTCGACACTCATGAGTGCGAGGATTATACGGAGCATATGTCTGCAGTCCATTTGTGGCTTAAGAGAAATTAGTTAATAGTGGATTTGTTAAACCTTTTTGAAAAGGCACGTCCTTTTGCAAACTGATGTATAAGTATTCGTTGTTGGATAAATGTAAAGGGGTAGAAGATAGAATTAGAATAGGATAGACTGTTGTAAGCATTAAATTTTTAGAAATTATGACATTAAAGGAGACTATGTTGCATGTATAAAATTTGAAGGAGATAATGAAAGACTGTTGATTTAGTGGCTTCATTCTAGTAAGAATTGTTTGTTGGATTCTTGTGATTATTTGATTGTCTCCAATCTGATGTTTCTTGGTTGTTTAAATTGAAGTATCAGGTTTATATTAAATTTATCAGTACACATTTGTTGTTTCTATGATTTGGTTTATTGGATTCTTTAAAGAAGAATTAAAATTCCTTTCCATAAATTATAGTAATCTAGGAATGCCATTTGGATCAATAAGAAGAATAAGATAATTAGATTTGATATTCTGCCTCAAGTAGGGTTTATCAATTAGACTCTTACATGTTTATACCAGTTGTAAACTCATAGTTATATGCCAAACAATTAGAGGAGCTTCTAGATAGAAACCATTCATTAAAGGCTTTCATTTGACTCCATTTTACCCAATAAGGCACTGGTCTCCCTTATTTACATTACATTAGTTTTATTCATTTCATTTAACATCTCTTAATTGAACATATTAATTCATACCTTGATATTACATATACAATTTATACCAAAGTAGGATCATATCTTTCCACTGTTAAATTGCCATTTGTGGATAGTTAGATCAAGTAGGAAACATAAATTTAACATATTAATTTAGTATAAGAGTCAACCAATCATAAGGAAAACATAATATGAAGATGAATTTTCTCAAATCTTGTGGTTGTAGATGCCCTTTTGAAATCTATGCAAAATGTGGGAGGATAGACAAAGCTCATGAACTATTTGACACAATGCCTCAAATAATTGTAATCTCATGGAATACACTCTAATTAGAAAAGTCTCATCACTGCCCTCATAACAATCTATGAATTTTTTTTAGTGTCTATTGTGTTATACCCAATTTGGGACATGGGGTATAACAAAATAGACACTAAAATAAATTGAGAGATTACAATTCTTTGAGACATTTTGTCAAATAGTTCACAAGCTTTTTCTATCCTTCCACATTCTGTATAAATTTTAAAAGGGCATCTACAGCCACAACATTTGAAAAAAATCATCTTCATATTATGCTTTGATGGATGTCTATACCTTGTTCCAAATCTCCCATATTAAGGAAACCAATAAGGATTTTGGTGAAGGTTGTGGAATTTTTCTTTACATCTACCAATTGCATTTGTTTGAAAGTTTCTAAAACCTTTTCAACAAATCCATTATGTGTATATTCTAAAATCATTATAGTACACAATTTCACATTTATTTGGCTTTGCATCTACCAATTATATTTTCTTGAATTTCCCTACAATATTTTCAATGTAGATCTCTTTTGTGGATATCTTATAGTCCTTGTAGTCCACATCACTTTGTTTTTTGAAGAAACTATTACCATATATTTCTTATTTATGTTCTTATTTTGCATACATGTTTATAAGTTTGATAATACAATTAATAATATTAATTTTGGCAAGACATTAAAAGATTTTGTTGATTTTAAAAATATATGCATCCCAATGTAAAAATGCCAACAATGGAAGCAATGATTGTAACACATAATTTTTGATGTAGTATCCAATTCAAAGGATGATGTTACAATTTAGGGTTATGATTGGGTATTTAATTAGGGTTAGGATTTAGTGTTTGGGTTAGTGTTAGGTTTAGAGTTAGGGTTAGGGTTAGGAAAAATAATGTTAGGATTAGGGTTAGATTAGGGTTTATGTTTTATGGTTAGGGTTAGATTTAGAGTTTTGGTTATGGTTGGGATTAGGTATGAAATTAGGGTTAGGGTTTTGGATTACAATTAGGGATTATAGTATTAGGGATATATCTAGAATGAATTTTTAGGGTTATTTTAATTATTATTAAGGGTTGTTTTTATATTTGGCTTAGATTTGGGGTTAGGATTAGGGCTAGGGATAGGGCTAGGGTTAAGTTTAGGGATATGTTTAGGGTTATTAGAGTGAATGCAACTAATATTTAGGGTTAGGTAATTAGGGTTAGGGTTGGGGTTAGAGTTTTGGTTGTGGTTAGGGTTATAAAGATAGGATAAAGGTGAGGGTTATGGTCAAGGTTAAGGTTTCGAGAAAAAAGGGTTAGGTTATGATTTGGATTACCCTAAACTCTAACCATAACCATAAACCTAATCAAAAACCTAACCCTAAAGAAAACACATAAACTAACCCTAATTGTAGTGTTTAAGGCTAGGCTCAAACACTATATAACCTAACCCTATATAACCTAACACATAACCTAGCACTAGAAAAAATTCTTCTCCCAAACAATCTCCTCTACTTCTATTCACACCTACTAGAGTTGCAACATTCAACATTGGTGCTTTAACCATTCATTCAAAGCTAAGAATTTGAAAGCAGTGTTCATTTGTAATATAATTAATCATTTAACAATATTATAATTTTTATTAATCTAATACAATATTAATATTATTAATAATATACCAATAATATTAATAATCTAATATAATTACTATTAATCTATAGATTATATATAATCTTAATATATAAAATATATCATTATAATTCATATAATGTAATATAATGTAATATAATATTGTTGTATAATATATTAATATTATAACATTACTATTAATCAAAGTGCTTTAATATTTATGTCGAGTTTTAGTACATTATATGACAGGTTACTAAAGCGGATCCGAGATGCACATGCTCAAAATCGACGATGATGTTATAATCTTGATGAAAATTTGCTTGATGATTATGTTTAGTGCTGGTGACTACTATGAATGAACATGATTGCCGATGGTGGAGATCAATGGTTGCCTGCCCTCGTGTGATACAAAGATGCAAGGTGTTTATTGATTGTGATATCGCGGGCGAGCACCACATGTCTTTCCTTGGTGATGCATAATGTGGTGGGCCCTTGGTGTTGAGATGGAGATTACATCAACCTTTTGAAGGCAGTCGTTTGATAACTTCTCAAACACAAGAAGATGTGATTTTGGCCCTATTAGGAGAAGAATAAACAACAATGAAAAAGATTTAAAAGTTGATTCTCAACATGAGAATGTATTATACTCATGAGGTAATAATAATAAAAAAATAAAAATGAATGTTATTATTGTAAGAAAAAGGATCACATAGTATGGACTTGTATAACTCGAGCCAATGATGTTCTTGAGGGAGAACTTAAAGAAAAATAAAATAGTGTTAGCTTAGACTATATATATTTGTTTGTTTCAATCAACATGTTTTATTGTGAGGAATGTAAATCTTAATGGAGGGTGTTGGAATATTAAGATTAACATTAATAAATTCACCTTACTAACTTATTAAAGGTGCTACTTTTTGTAACCCTATAGCCCAACTATTCAATGGTCATTTTTCTAATGACTCCTTTCTCACTCTCTTGGAGGACAAACGTGACATTATTTAGGATATTCAATGCCTAGATATTTTTTGGAAAGCTTTAAGGTCAAATATATAGTGGCATAAAACTCAATGTTACAGGAAATCATTCTTAGCCAAGCCCAATTTGTTCAATTCCTATGGATAGAAAGGGGTTGATCATAAGGAAGTGTTGAGATTCCTAAGCATCTCTTTTACATTTTAGGTTTCTCCTTCCTCTTTAAGGAAACATATCATTTCTAGAGCTGAGAAAAATTATCATATTAAATTATGAATCCCCTTTATTTGGCAAGGAGATTCCATGTGTGTTCAAAAATTCTTGTTGCACACATTTCCATTACTCATGTTGTTAAGAACCTTGCAAATCCTCATATTTGAAGATTGAAAAAATCCAAAGGTATATTTTATGGCCTCCCTTTAACTAAGGAAAATGGTTTCACAAAGTATCCTAGGAGTTTTATTATTTCCCTCATGACTATAATAGGCTTGGCTTACTTTATATTCACTACTCTAAATGGTGCCATAATAGGCTTTGCTTGCTTTATATTCACTACTCTAAATGGCACCATAAATTTTTAAAATTTAATTAACATACTCTAAAACCTAACTAAAGTAGGTTGTAGCTCGTCAAATTGGACAAGTGAAAGGTCAATACCAGCGTCGAGGAAGAGTTTGGAGGAGTGAAAACAAGGTCAATACCAGTGCCAACGAAGAGTTTGGAGCTAAAACAAGGTCAATACCAGCGCCGAGGACTAGGTTGAGAGCCCTCAAGGAAAATCGATGACCAAGGGACAATGAGTACTGTAAGTTTGGCACCCCCATTCTCTTTAACCTACAATTTTCATGCCTAGTTTCCAAATATCTTCTCGTACATTGGCCCCCCCATTCTCATAAAATGGTATAAGATAAGACAAAAAATAAAATAGCTTAGTCTTTCACATTTTTATAGTGATTACTAGAGGCACATAGACCAATTCTTCATAATAGAAGAATTTGATCATACTTTTCCAATGATGTCATTATGAGAAAACCTTAGGTTAAATGAATAATTCCTGGCTAAGTTCTTGAAATCATGTCCAACCGTATAAGAGAAGACCGCTGCTATGTGTACTTGGATAACATGGAGAAAGGCTCTTTGGGCTCTTTCATCAATCTACGTATTGTTAAATTTTACACCTAAAAGTGAGAATGAAGAATCTTTCCTAGAATGGTGGCCAATTATGCTTCTCAACACCTATATTACAAAATCCTTGTCAATATCATTACCATCACAATTAAACCTATTGCTTGAGATATAGTCATAGAGGTAAAACAGTTGGCTTTCTTGATAGTAGATACATTCTAGACTATTCAATCCTTGCATCGGAGATTGTTGAATGGGCCCAAAAAAATACCTATGATGCCCTTACTATTAAGTTAAAAGTTTGAAAAGGCATATAATTGCATCAAATATCCTTTCATTTATAAAAGGCTCAAATGGATCTATTTTCAACCCTAAATTATTAGCACACATTCAAAATTACAAAATACCAGTTAATGAAGAACCTTCATTTGAAGGTTATGTCGTCATGACCTTTGAATGAAGAACCTTCATTCAAAAATGATGCCATGTCAAGTCTTTCAAATGAAGGTATTTTTTATTTTAAATATTTCATGTCCAAAATGCTTTATAAAAGGAACCTTGGCATGAAGGACCTTCAAATAAAGACCTTAATTCAAAACAATGAGACATAAGTCATTTTAATACCCACTCCAAAAAGTTAACGGCTGAATATATCTCACCCAAGGTTTTACATGGAACATTAGGATTTATATGAAAGCCAAGGTAAAACCTAACCTTAGGTTCCTCCCAAACAATGTAACAAGCCAAGACAAGGGAAAAACATAAATGGAATTTAAAGAACAAAATTTGAAACTCCATCAAATCCACCATGATGCACACCAATCCACCAAGTTACAGTTCCAACACAGTGGGTGGATTGGTGGATGTCATTTCTATTTAGCCCTCAAACCCTTACATAGGCACAACAGGGTAGTCCCTGTATTTGATTGTTTAATCCCACAAAACAGTGATTGAGAACTTCAAAACAAATTAAAATGAAAGGGAACACATATATTTATCTACACCAATGATCTTAGAGCATTTCAAGCCTATTGGATCCATAAAACACAAAAGAACTTTAGAAAAATTGTAAAAACACAGAAAATTGCTTCAAGAACGTGGTATCTGATATGAAATTTTGGTATCAATTCCTCCAACAATTGCAATTGGATGGGAATACAATATGATAGAATTGGGATAAAAAATGCATCATTTGAAGCATCAAACCAATATGCAAAGATGAAAGAAAGTGCTAACCCCTTAAACTGAAAAAGTTTCTTTTATCTTTAAGTTTGTTGGGTAGCCAATTATTTTAAGTTATCAAATCCTACCATCATACATAATTAAAATATTGTTGTTTCAAATGACTATAAGCACTAAATTTCACTATTTGAAGATTTTGAAACCTTGTCATAGAGAATTAGAAAATTGATGCGACACTCAGCCTACCTTAAAACATACCAAAAGTCTCCTAGAAATTAGACATAGGAAGATTTAAGATGACTTAAACAATTTTTATTGCCAAAGCATAAACTTATGATGACTTTACTAGGCCTAGTACACACTCCCTCCCTATTAACCACTTAGACATATGGAAATTAAATGTAATTTTTCTGCTATTTTTAGTCATGTAGGTGTCCAATAAACCACTTGGTGGTGTTTTCCTTCAAGTTTATTTACTTGAATGAAGAGAAAAATTCCTTTGATTACAATTAGAGAATACATTTGACACCTTGGTTGTGTAACTGGTGGACCATAGTCACATTTAACACTTGTTACAATGTTTGGGAGTTAAAACATTAAGTAGATTTGATTTGTGATGGACACATTTGGACGGTAGTAACAATAACTTGCAATCTATCAAGACTTGATTACCTTATAACTTGTCAATTTCTAGCGATGAAATGATAGATTAATCATAATGTCACCTTCGGATCACATCATCATGAAAGAAATTCATCCAACATCCTTATGAGTGCAAGCACCACAAAATAGGTATTTTTCAAATTTGTCTTCCTCAAGCAAGGGAAATTCAGGAAGAGAAGAGGAAAGTGAGACATGTAGTAGGTCTAAAAGAGGGAGATCAACTAGAGGTCAAAATATTAGAAGAAAATTCCGTAAATGCATGGAATTTTTTCTTGCTGAAGGGGGTTCATGTTCTTATGATGATGAGAGCATAGGCGAAATTGAGGTGCCCTTGAGGTACAAACATCTATGGAAACAATGGGTACCCAAGGAACTTCCTCCAATAAACATTGATCTTTGTGTCAAAGAGAGGATATATCGCATAGCACCATCGTCATTACATGGTTTGGGCCTATTTTGCATGGATGGCATAAAAGTCTGTTACGACAAAGTTACTGAGTTGATGGAGTATGTTGGACCCTATTACAGTTACAAAGATTGGATGCAGCTGGTTCGATATACACGGAGTATGCGTAGGTATGCACTATCAACAAATTATATACAACTAAAAGATAAGGATCAAAATAAAGGAGTGGCTAGGTACATTTATGGGAGGCCAAAAGCATCAGGGAATATTGCAGGGTTTATAAATAGTACAAAACTTGGGTCAACAAATAAGCAACCCAATTGTATATTTGAGGTGCAAGAGGGAAACCGTGTATTTGTATGTGCGATAAAATCAATAACTACAGGGGAAGAGTTGCTAATCGATTACAATTTGAATCGCTTAGATACAAACACAATTACTATGGGGGTGGTATGTACTATATCTATACCATTTTACCCAACCTCCAATTAATGACTCCAATATACCATTTTATTATTATGTTTTTTTTCGTAAGTCTATTGGTTTCATTTCGGTAATGTTTTTTATATTTAATTTTTGTCACAGTGGGACATTGATCATACGAGGAAGGTTGTGGCCTAAAGCACAGATCATGATCCATCTTCAGGCACTTCTATCTGACAGGTTTACCTCATTGTAATTGTACAAATTAGATACAAGAAAAATGTTTTATTATTATGTTTTTTTCATGAGTTTATTGGGTTAATTTTGATAATATTTTTAATATTCTTGTTACAGTTAGCTGATCAGGGAAAGGAACCAGTAGTATAGGAGAGCATCCATATGAAGGTGCAGTCACTATTATGTGATGATGACATCGCATTTTCCACAAACCCTGTGGATATGATGAGGAAGGCCCAAAAAAATGCAATCAAGAAATCCTTCAGTTGGTATTCGTAGTGCCTCAAATAGATGAGATAAGAGAAAGGGTTAAAATATTGTCTAAGAGAGCATAGAACTTGGAAGTAAGTTATCATGAGATCTTTAATTATAACATAAGTTCATTCAGGGTTTTATAATTTGTACTCTTTTATGTCATGAACTAAAATATGTGTTGTTTTTACAGGATTATTTGCGTCCTCATGATCATGCTACTGGTCGTGATCAAGGTACTGCAAGTGTTTCTCGGGAAGTAGGGGATGGTACAAGTGTCAATCTTGATCTTCCTGCACATACAACACATCATCTGACCCCATAATCTATGCCTATATTATCGTCTGAAATGTTGGGAACACATACCATGCAGGAATTCGATAGTCCACCCTTTGGCAATGAACACATGTCACTACATGTGTCAGTACTTGTGGATGCAAAGGCCACTACTACTGGTGATGTTTTAGCAGCATTTCCTGGATCTTCCCGTATTACTAGTACGAGAACATTGTCGGTCAAATTTGTGGTGACTGAGGATTTCCTTCCCATAAAGATAGAGAAGGTCCTAGGTACTTTAAAATATTATTATTATTATTATTATTATTTTTAAGTAAGTGCTAACAGTGGGGATAGCATCCTATTATATTGATTTACAAAATGGCAATATTTGCCTACATTATAATTGCCTGTTTATAGCCACTATATATCCAACTGTATTCTTATCATACTTTATGCTACTACATAACTATATACTACTCTGAGTGCATACCCTAGCTTTACTACATGTTTCATTCTCCTTTTGTTGAACCAATCCTCATTTTGAACAAACCTTACAAAGGCATTCATGTCATTGCTGATTATGCCCGCCCGATATACATCCCATGCATTGCCTAGGAAGCAGCTCATTGCCTTGGTCTAGTGCTGCGAGCTGCTAGTGCATTCCTCCCTAGCTTCAACCTCCACTTCTTTCCCATCTCCCCCTGCCTGTTTTCTCTAAATATGTATTTCAGGGAGCTCACCATACCTTCTGCAGGCAGTTCCAAGATAGCATTTGCCACCACTTCAATGTTGATCAATGTAACAAAACCCCCAAGCTTCTCCACCAGTACTTCTCTGGTGGCCCAGAACATCTATTAATAGGATTAGGACTACCTCATAGATTCTGCCATCGTACCAGTGGTTCCCCTCCTATAGGATCTCCTGGGTTATTTTCTCTATTTCTTCGATCACGTGCAGGGAACCAATTGAAAAAATTCTTTTGCACTAGACTCTCAATGTCTCGTTCGAGTAGATACAGTGCACACCAAACTTATACAACATTATCTTTTTGAAGTTTGAGTTTGGAGCAGTGCCTTAACACCCTTTATCCCTTGGCTTTCAATAAATGCTTGCGCTTGTCCCATGAGTCTTGCACAACTTCCTAATGCTTTGGCTAAATGTTGCTCGAGTCTTATCTGTTATCCCATCCGATTGTCCCAGCTCACTGCTTTTTAGAGATTTCAGAGATCTTTCATCCGCCCAAACTGTTAGTGATTACAAGTGTTGGCAGTTCTGACCACTGCTCCATGCAGTTGTCAACTTTTATTACCTTTTCTTGATTTACTCTGTAGTTTACTAGTAGGCCTGCAACCTTGTTAGCTTCCCTATAGACATGTGATAGGGTATATTCATTTAACTTTCAAAGAAGGGATTTGATTGCTCCTACCCAATTATCTAGTTTCCAGTTTGGTGTTTTCCCCGATGTGATTGCCTGAATGCAGATTTGAGAATCACCTTCTATTTCTACCGAATCAATTCCTTTCTTTATACAGACTTCCAATCCCAATGCAAGCATCTCCATTTCTGCTATATTATTCATGCACGTATAAAAGTTTCTAATTATACACCTTGCCCATCTGAGTTTCTAATTATACATCCTACTCCTGCTGGAAATGATGTTTTTTATAAACATCTAAGTGATATTTCATTGGAGCTCTTCATGCCCACCATACACACACGGTGGAATGCCCAAAATCAAGATTTAAAAGATGAGCTCATTAACCGTTTAGTTGTGTTGTTCGGTGCTAAAACATTCAACCTAACCAAGGTCCTTAAGAAAGCTGGTACCTATCTAAAGTATGTGAGGGACCAATATAGGTCACATTTAGAGAAGAACAGAAAGTACGAGTGTCCCCCCATGATTCTGGAAAGGGAGTGGAAGGAATTGGTGTCGGATGGAAAGGAGAAGGCTGAAAAGAAGAAAGGAAAGATACTACTAGGCCAAGGAAGGTATGTGATACTATCAACAATTTAATTATATACTGATTAATCTTTATTTTTACATAATCTAACGTATTTCAAATTTTTCATAGGCTACCGACACATCAAAGGCAACAAAGGCAAGACTAGAAAAACATGGGCAACACAAAGTTGGCTCTGGTGGTTATATGAAAGTAGCCGCATGATTTGTAAGTATCAATAAATGAAATATTGCATCCAAATAATAAATTGCAAACAATTTTGGTTTTATCACACCATAGAAGCAAAATTCATGATCACATGCAAAAGTGTAGGGCTTTGATTTCAATAGAGTGCCCACAAAAGAGGACCTAAATATTGCCTTCGACAAAGGCTATGGAGCCCTGATTGAACAACTAAGAGTCTCGACTGGGCAAACATAATCTTCCACTGCATCCAACACATAAGTAAATAAACTCAATAAAGTTTATTTCAAATTGAATACTTGTGCATTCTATTCAATATTAATTTCCACCATAATAATGTGCCTATTTTTTTTACACAGATAAGCAATGATAATCCTGCACATGACATTGGAATGCAGCCTGGTGAGGGTGGAGTGCAACCTGCCGATGAAGGCCATGGTGTGCATCCCGGTACTGGATGTATTCATGTGCTATACAAACCACAGTATGGATTAACACAATTAAACATCTTTAATCGCATTTGGTGTATTAATGAATGTAACCTTTCATTTTTCAACTTTAGAGCATGTAGAGTGTGATCAACATGTTGAGTATGATCAGGATAGACAAGATCAAGAACATGATGTGGCTCCATCAGGTAAGCAGGACCACTCTAATGTTCTTTTAAACATATTTAATTGCAATTGGTGTATTAATTAATGTAATCTTTCATGTTTCAACTCCAGATCAAGATTTAGAGGGTGTTCAACATGTTGAGCATGAGGCTATAAGACAATATCAGGAACATGATGTGGCCCAATCAGGTAAAGATCACCACTCTGATGTTCTTTTAATTAATGAAATACGTGTAACAATAATAATAAAACATATCAATTTAACATTTCTTTGTTATTGCAATAGACCCCCCCTTGCAGTCACGTCCATGTTGTGAGTACACGACTAGGCATTCATTAAGATCATGAGCAGAGCTTAGAAAAACTCAAGGGGGGACAGATGATTTTTAAAATGATACTTCACTTCAGCTTTTTTTAGCTGCAAAAAAGAAACAAAAAAAAAAGTGATTGTAATCATATTATGACAGCCATATTTTTGATAATATGTAAACACTGAAAAAATGAAATATGTTAATGAATGAATCTGAATATGTTAATGAATAAATTTTATATGTTAATGAATGAATATTATATGTTACTAATGGATGAATGAATGAATGTTATATGTTATTAATAGATGAATGAATGAATGAATGAATGTTATATGTTATTAACAGATGAATGAATGATTAATGTTACATGATCGGGTATGGGGAATTGAGAGTGATGTGAGGGGGGGGGAGGGACAAATGAGCTTCCACCTTCATGTGGTTGGCCCTATTAAGTAGAGATTATTAAACTATTCTCAAAACAAAGAGAAGCTCAATAAGGTAAGTAATGCACTTTTCAATATAAGAAATGCATCGTTTGAAGCATCAAACCAATATGCAAAGATGAAAGAAAGTGCTAAATTTTCACTATGAACATTATGTTGTGTGTGGATTTGGTTTCAAAGCTCTATTGATGGAGATGGCTTGTATGATAGCCAAGAAAATAGTTACCATTATTGCTGCTACAAACAGGCCTGATATCATCAATCCTGCATTGTCAAGGCCTAGCCGACTTGACTACTTTTATATATCGCCCAGAGTCACCCCGATAAGTATTTCGATCCATTTGTATCATCATCAACAAGAGATCATGTATCGCAAGGATATTCTATAGTTTCCCCAACGTGGTGATTCTCCTCGATGATTATTCTTTCAATCTCAACTATGTCGCCAAGACTCCTGCCGATGTAATCTTATTGGTATCACATATCTGGTCGGGTAGACATTCAAAACTTACTCCAATGATATATGTCTTTCCGATATGCTTCCCTCATGCTTCATCGATGAGACAAGATGTGTATCTCACCGATGAAATGTCATCGCTAAGACCAAAATCTAGTCCTCTTGATATATCTTTTGAGGCAATTTTGATCGTTGTAATAGTCTTGATCTTTCACCGATACGCCTACATTTCAATGAATAGTTTTTTAAAAAAATAGTTCAATTTCTCGTCAAATTTATGATGAACCACAAAAAGCGTTTGACGAATTTGCAATGTATTCAATGAATTTTCGCCGTAATGACTTGCCTATTTCGTCGCACGTTCGACAAACTTCTGTCACTATTTCAATATAAATTATGTCACCGAGACTCCTACCGATGTAATCTTATCGGCATCACATAGCTAGTCGGGTAGACATTCAAAACTTACTCCAATGATATATGTCTTGCCAATATGCTTCCCTTGTGCTTCATCGATGAGACAAGATGTGTATCTCGCCGATGAACGTCATCGCTGAGACCAAAATCCAGTCCTCTCGATATATCTTCTCAGGAAATTTTGATCACTGTAATAGTCTTGATCTTTCATCGATATGCCTACATTTCAACGAATATTTTTTTTTTTAAAAGTGCAATTTTTC
Organism: Sequoiadendron giganteum; assembly: GCA_007115665.2. NCBI lineage: Eukaryota > Viridiplantae > Streptophyta > Pinopsida > Cupressales > Cupressaceae > Sequoiadendron > Sequoiadendron giganteum. The sequence continues at coordinate 30,221,449 of CM021101.1, forward strand.
GTCGAATTTAAGATGAACCGCAAAAAGCATCCGACGAATTTGCAATGTATCAGACGAATTTTCACCATAATGACTTGCCTATTTCGTTGCGCACTCGATGAAATTATGTTGCTATTTTAATCTAAATTATGTAGCCAAGACTCCTACCAATGTATTCTTAATGATGTCACATAGCTGGTCAGGTAGACATTCAGAACTTACTTCGATGATATATTTCTTACTAATATGCTTCCCTCGTGCTTCGTCGATGAGACAAGATGTGTATCTTGCCAATGAAACTTCATCACTGAGACCAAAATCTAGTCCTCTCGATATATCTTATCAGGCAATTTTGATCGCTATAACAGTCTTGATCTCTCAACAATATGCCTACATTTCAATGAATAGTTTTTTTTTTTTTAAAAAGTGCACTGTTTTGTCGAATTTACAATGAATTACAAAAAGCGTTCGACAAATTTGCAATGTATCCGATGAATTTTTGCCGTAATGACTTTCCTATTTCGTCGTGTGTTTGATGAACCTTTTTCACTATTTCAATCTAAATTATGTCACCAAGACTCCTGCCGATGTATTCTTAACAACATCACATAGCTGGTCGGGTAGATATTTAGAACTTACTCCGATGATATATGTCTTGCTGATATACTTCCCTCGTGCTTCGTCGATGAGACAATATGTGTATCTCACTGTTGAAACTTCATCACTGAGACCAAAATCTAGTCCTCCCAATATATCTTCTCAAGAAATTTTGATCGCTATAACAGTCTTGATCTCTCAACGATATTGGCAATACGTCGAACTTGTGTCATAATGGTGACGGACTTATGTTGTTAATCCGATGGTTTGGAAAAGGTATGCCTCCCGTCATCTAGAAACTGTTCGTCACGCGATCAACGAAGTGGGTGTCGTGGTTCCGACGAGCTTGCATCATGAGGTCGACATTTTATAGCCCGTCGGGATGTAGATGAAAACTGAGCGATGGTGCTGATTTATATGATTCATTGGTCGGCCGATAATGTATCATCGAGATTCTGATAAACGACCATTGGAAATTGGGGTCAAATCCTGTAGTGGTAGTTGCATCATCCAAATGGTGGGTGATGATTGGGCCATCATCAATTGGAGCATAAACTTCTTGCCACCATTTTCTTAATTCTTCCAGGCTCAAATGTTTTGGTGCAAAATTCTTCCTTCCAATCATTATTTCAAAGAATGAGATGCATCTATTATGGATTTCATTCAATGTCTTCTCCACCAGATGACCCTATTTACGAATTTTCTTAAAAATTCTTTGCTTGATCTGTAGAGCCTCATACCACTCCCAAGGTTTTGAAACCTTTGAGGAAGGTAGGATTCCATCCTTTATTAATATTTCTTCAGTATAATCCATGATCATCCTTTTTTTCTATAGGAGAAGATCTACATCATCATTATTTTGTGCCAATAAATTCTACGAACACTCAAGCAATCTATATGCATCCCCACAAGTTGATAGGATTTCATTAATCATGGTGTCTCCTCTAAGCCCCACTCCTTATAACCATTCTTGTGTAGCCTGTGTGGAATTTTTCATCCTCTCAAGTTCACTAACTATCTCCTTGGGTAAGAAACCTCTTGTTGATGAAGAAGAACAAACTTGGTTGATGGACTACAAGGGTTTCATAAGATTTTGCAGATATTTATTTACCTCCTCATTTTATTTTTCCAATGTTTCCTTGGCCTGCTCTTCTTTGTCCAATCTTTCCAAAATTGCGGAAGTAGACCCCTTGAACTCTTCTACTTCTTGTCTTTTAGAGGTAGGCCCAAAATTTATTGTTTGGATGTTTGAATCTTGAGGAAATACCTCATCCTCATTCTTGTCTGCTATAGGGGTGGCAATATGGATCACCCTATTGTTTGATTCATCCTTGCTAATTTTGGAAATAGTTTTGGCCTTCTTCTTTTCTTTACTCTTCCCAATACCAACCAGTAAATCATCCCAGCTCAGAGGAATATCTTCCACAATACTTGCTTCATTTTTAATTCCTCATTGAGCCAAATAGGAGTAGAAATACTTGACTACTGCTCACATGGTTTATCATTTTCTTGCTGACTAGTGGAGGAGTCAATATTTGCATCATGCACTACAAAAACCTTTTCACATTTATCTTCTTTATATGCCTCTCTTTCCTTATCTCCCTTTGGTTTGTCATTATTCTCCTTGTCAGGCATCCCTATCACTTCATGAATCTGAGGATTAAAGAGCGAAACTCTTTAATTCAAAACATCGACAATTCCTTAAATGAATTCATTTATATTATAAAAAAATTCAAAACTCCATTCAATAGATTACATAAAATCCAAAAGATTCCAAAACAATGACTTAAAGTCTACAAATAGATTCAAAATACTTCCAATTAAATTCATACACGTTTTTGATGTTTAAAATAGCAACCCAGCTAGAATTTGAAATTCTCTAAGAGGTAGCCAACCCCTATCAAGGATAACTACAAAGACTAGTGGCCAACTAACAAGATTCAGTCAAAGACGGACATCTCCTACACTTCTGGCTCTGCAGGACCAAGGTGGGTAAACCTATACAATGCTCAAAACTTAACTCATTCATACACACTAACATTGCTTTTTATAGCAGATAATTTCCAATACAAAAATACTAAGGGAAGCATTGACAACCTCAAACTTGGCTAAATTCTCAGTAACTCAACCCTCTCTCAGCCATTGGAAAGTAGGACACACAATAACATAGTAAGATTTAAAATGATTTTGCAATTAATATTGTTGCTGAGATGCACAAAACTATAACATAGATCAGTGCCTCTTCTGGGCCATGGATTCAAACATATAAAATAAATTCTCCAGCAAACAGTCTTCAACCAGTGGATTAAACTTGCTAATGCTTTGCATTAATTGTTAGTGCCTTGCACCAACAATCCCTCTCTTATCATTAATCAGATTCTTCTTATCAAATCCTATCTGCACACCTAAAATCACAATCACTTGCTCAAAGTATTTTAACCATTTCCTTGAAACATAATAGTGAATAGACAAAACAATCTCATGAAACTTGAGATGATAAAATCAAAGACACTTTGTATTATTAAATTTATATGACTGAAAGTGTACAAAATGGAGACAATCTGATGAAATTCATGAATTTGGAAGCACTTTCATGATATTAATTACATAAACTGGTTGTATTCACTCTTGAATTCATGAAATTGCAGCTTACAGACTCAAACAATGACTCAGAAAATACAAATTTCTATCTACATAGTCCAGTACAAAACTTAGAGCCTTCTCAGAACTAAACTCAGAACTAATTTTTTAGAACTCTAATCTCAGAACCCTTTACAATGAGAGAAAAACAAGAAGATATAGAAGAAGAGAGGAAATAGAAGAAGCCCCAAATTTGATCAACAATTGCCATCTAGAATCTTCATTCACCGTTGATCAATAATTCTGCAAAATATCTTCTCCTCTTCCTTGTAGCAACAAACATTCTCTCAAACAACATCTGCTCATGATTGCCCAACAACAGAAAATCTGCCCATGTGGAGATTCTCCAAATTTGATCTAGCTGCTCAAAATATCTCCCATGCACAAATTGCTTCTATTTTCTATTCTTTATTTGTTGCAGCAATACTTTGGAAAATAATGAACTTTTGCCTCCAAAGTGAATAAATTCACTTTATAAGTTCTCCATATTTAAAATTTTAACCATGGGGGCAATTATAATTCCAATGTTTTATCATTGGATATTTTAAATATTTCTATCCATTTCTCTTATGTTTTAAATTTCTTATTTTAAAACATTTACCCCCCTGAGTAAAATAATATTCACTATTTTATCAATGAATAAAATTATTCACCCTATGCAGCATAAAATGATTAATAAAATCATTTTCCCATGAATGTTATTTTTACCCGATAAACTATGGAGTAAATAATTCAATTTTACCCATTCCCTTTAAATTCTCCTGGGACCCACCATCATTCTAAAACTATACAAAAATTAAAGATTAAAGATTTTAAATTTAAAAAAATTCGGGCTCCTCCCGTGATCGCACACCCCACGAACAGTTTTCCCACGTCATTGGCATTCTCGCGAGGTGTGCGAGAATTCCCTAATCTTTTTTTGTGGGCTCCCATGGGTTTTCTCGACCGCATCTCTGCCATTTACTGGTGTGAGTCTCCCACTCTGCCATGGGCTCCATACTGGTCTTCCCCAATGCCCCATCTCACCGACCTCGTAGCCAACCTCAAGTGGCCTCCATTCCTCCTGCGAGGCTTGCGAGATCTCATTCTCACTATTTTTTGGGCCTGTTGGTTCTCAAAAATGCAGGTTTGAACCACGAGAGGTTGCCAAGCTCTCACAACGCTTTTGGTCAACGTACAAGGCCAATTGATGCAATTGTACCTTCTTCTCTTTAGGTTCTGCTAGACCAAGGCGAGTGAACCTAATGAATGACACAGATTGAAATGTGTTTCCTGATGCAACAATCTACCCACAAAGGCAAAGGTGGTGGATAGATGAAAACCTCTACTACTCCTCCTACTCCTACTACACAAATGAAAGGTTTTGAAAGAATTATTTGATATGAAATTTTATCTCTGGGTTGAGGCAGATTAGTGCCTTCTGTCCACATGGGCAATGGAGTCAATAATATTAAAAACTGAAAGTATTTCCCTCTTTGTCATAATTCAAATTGCTATGCACCTTAAAAAATGAAATTATATGACTAGCATAAAACCTCATTGATTTATGACTTGCATAAATAAGGCTGAAATGTTTTCTTATCGAATTCTACTTCAACTATCCAAAAGAAATCCTAAATCACTGTGATTTACTTGAAGGAATTTAATTCTGGCTTGTAGATACCAGCAAACAAAATCACACAAATGAATCTGACATATGCTTGATATGTTGATTTAAATGATCAAAGAACTTCAAGTTGGAGACAATTAAATAAGAAATATATATTATTGCAACACAACAATTAACAACAGGAAGGTTTCAGCAATTCAAAACAATCTCTCCATTGTTCTGTTTCACAAAAGGTCTGTACATGATTTCCATCCTAGTCCCCTATTGGGAAAAATCTAACTAACTCTTCCTCTAACCCCTGAATTTCATCCTCTTTCTGTAACTGATTTTTTGAAATATTTATACAAAATAAACCAAGGGTCGTGACCCTTCAATTTTCTAGTTATATTCATTTTACATTCCATGGTGGAAACAAAATATTGAATTAATTGCCTATCAGCAAATTAAATATTTTTTACATAGTTCACCTTTGATTTAAATTCATTTCCCATGGCTTTCCTTTATTTCACCACTTTAACTTTGACGGGTCCCACCACTGACTGTCACGGCTTCTAGCACCCCTTACCGCGCTACTACGGTCTCCTCCATGCCCATCCGTGGTACTGTGGTGATTGTTCCTCAAACCACTAGCCATTCAGCCTTTACGTTACTGCGTTACCGCGGTCACCATGTGAATTGGTGGTAGTATCGCGGTAACCGCTACCCTTGACTATCACTGACTGCTAGCTCCGCCGTCACTGTCCCTCGTTAACCATCCACCATGCTACCACAGTAACCATACTAACCGTGTGTGGTATATCAGTAACCGCTAACCACTACCACCAGCTTTGCTAACTGTCTGTTTTCGTCGACCGCCAACTACTTACCATTGACCGCTACCTATTTACCATCGACCACTACCTATTTACCGCGGTCTATGGTTTGACCACGTGTGGTACCGTGGTGAACACTTAATGTCTACCTGCTAACCACTACTGCCATACCGTAGGCCCCTTTGTGGAAGGCTATGGTAAAATGGTAAAGGCTTATAATTTAAATACTAAGGTAGCGGTAAAAGATGTAAGCACATTTTTAAAGGTAGTGAATGATTTTTATATGAAAATGATGGATTTAAATAAGAATAAAACCTTAGGTTTTTATGGACATTTATGGAACTTTTGGGTTCTAACAATGGCTCCTGTTGGGGATGAGTGATTTGCAAATCACTGCAAGAATCTAGAATATCGACTGGTAGATTAGACCAAGCTAATGATAGAAAATGATATGAAAATGAAAGCAATTGCAGATGGAGGGAATGAACAGATGAATGATATGAAAAACAAAGCATGGAGAAAGGAAAAACCCTAGACTACTATGCATGGAAGAGAATTTTTTAAAGAGGCATTGCTAAGAATTATCCATGCACTGACAATCCTTAATCCTCTGTACCTGCTTTGGTTCAAAAAATCAAACCACAAGGAATGGCCCTAGGCCACCCCGAAAAGACAAACCTGCACTTTCCTCTGTCATAAAGTTTGTTCTGATTAGAGCTCATCAGATTTCTTTTGAAACTATCCCTTTCACCTGCCCTGCAACATGCATTGCCATTGAAAATCTTCAAGAAATCATTGTATTCAATCTGTTTGATATTCATCTCATCACTTTGCACTTCATCATTCTCATTATCATATAAAACAAATTTATCACCCTCAACATACAAAGTATACCCACATTCAACAAAACAATCATAGGCATGCTCATTGTCATATGTTGCTGAATGTGCCTGCAACTGCATTGGGACCTGAAAATATGAATACTTCTTATGGCAATCTATAAATTCAATCTCATCAAGATCCTTTGAAATAATCAAGTCAAAATTACTTTCCATTTTATCTTTATCACCAGTTGGCATTAACACACATTTTTGATTCACACAATCATCCTTATACATATTTGACTCAACAAATGTTGGACACTGACCAACAATGATATGCAAACCAGTATACTCTTCTTGAAGGCATAAATCATTCAATTCACATACCTCTTCCTGGACACAAACAAATTCATGATCAGCTTCAAAAAATTTATCAATGTGAGAGATGGACATGGAACCATTTGAATCACTACACACAGTATCTTCACTATCAAAGCATATATAGGTTGGGACCAAAGTCTTGGAACCATCTTCATGTGCATACTTCTGGTATTCCAGAGTTAACAAATCTGAAACTTGTTCATTGCTAAGTGAACAAGTCTCTTCTTCCATATCTTCTACCATGTCTCCAACCTCTTCTAGATTTTCATAATAGCTACAACAATCATCCTGTTGAAGATCAACATCCACAATTTCACCTTCACAATCTGAAATACAATCTATCATATCAGAGGTACTCTTCATATCTTCATTATTGGACAACATGATATGTTCTTCTATTTCAGCTTTTGAAGCACTTCCAATGTATTCTCCAGATGGTGTGTCCCTATCATCTTGCAAATTAGTATCCATGTAGATTGTCCCAAGCATGGAATCAATGAATTTATGTGTTGCATCCAAAGCATACTGCTTTGATGATTCTGGCCAATAAACTGATTCAGGCTCTGATGCTCTCAAAAATTATGCAACAAATGTGGGTCCTATGGGCCTATGATGGGGAGGTAATTAAATACAAATTTCTACCATCCTATTGTATAGAGAATTTACATCTTCTCCCTTACATCTCCTTATATCAAAAAAGGCATCCACAAGATTTTTCTTTCTTTCTTCTATTTGTATATACTCATCAAAAATACTTTGTTGTGAATAGAGTACATTACCTTTGTTTCCAAAATTCTCCTCAGTTGCATCATAGGGCACTTGTGGTGTCCAAGATCTTCTGGCACTTGTATCTTCATTCTCACTATATGATGGCCTGTTTGGTGATGCACTTTAAGTACCTTTGACTCCCAATCGCAGCAACTGTTGGTTCACTTGTAGCATCTGTTGATACAATTGCAGCCTTTGTTGTCTCAATTCCTTCAACTCCCTTATTGATTGCTATCTCCTCTCTTCTTCTACCATTCTAACAAAATATTACTACTTCACAACACTCATGCATTATTTATCAAATGAAAAATAGAGTCGCCACCTACTTTTCCAAAAGTAGGAAAATGAAATGGATTGCTTTGGTTTGCCCCAGCGGAATCTCCAAAAAAAAATTTGTAAAACTTTGCTGACTCTAAAATGGAAAGGCCGAAAATCATCCTGAGTAATCCCTAGCAGAGTCGCCAAACTATTGGTTCTCAAAAATGCAGGTTTGAACCACGAGAGGTTGCCAAGCTCTCACAATGCTTTTGGTCAACGTACAAGGCCAATTGATGCAATTGTACCTTCTTCTCTTTAGGTTTTGCTAGACCAAGGCGGGTGAACCTAATGAATGACACAGATTGAAATGTGTTTCCCGATGCAACAATCTACCCACAAAGGCAAAGGTGGTGGATAGATGAAAATCTCTACTACTCCTCCTACTCCTACTACACAAATGAAAGGTTTTGAATTAATTGTTTGATATGAAATTTTATCTCTGGGTTGAGGCAGATTAGTGCCTTCTATCCACATGGGCAATGGAGTCAATAATATTAAGAACTGAAAGTATTTCCCTCTCTGTCATAATTCAAATTGCTATGCACCTTAAAAAATGAAATTATATGACTAGCATAAAACCTCATTGATTTATGACTTGCATAAATAAGGCTAGAATGTTTTCTTATTGAATTCTACTTCAACTATCCAAAAGAAATCCTAAATCACTGTGATTTACTTGAAGGAATTTAATTCTGGCTTGTAGATACAAGCAAACAAAATCACACAAATGAATCTGACATATGCTTGATATGTTGATTTAAATGATCAAAGAACTTCAAGTTGGAGACAATTAAATAAGAAATATATATTATTGCAACACAACAATTAACAACAGGAAGGTTTCAACAATTCAAAACAATCTCTCCATTGATCTGTTTCACAAAAGGTCTGTACATGATTTCCATCCCAGTCCCCTACTAGGAAAAATCTAAATAACTCTTCCTCTAACCCCTGAATTTCATCCTCTTTCTGCAACTGATTTTTTGAAATATTTATACAGAATAAACCAAGGGTTGTGACCCTTCAATTTTCCAGTTATATTCATTTTACATTCCATGGTGGAAACAAAATATTTAATTAATTCCCTATCGGCAAATTAAATATTTTTTACATAGTTCACCTTTGATTTAAATTTATTTCCCGTGGCTTTCCTTTATTTCACCGCTTTAACTTTGACGGGTCCCACCACTGACTGTCACGACTTCCAGCACCCCTTACCGTGCTACCGTGGTTTCCTCCATGACCATCCGCGGTACTGCGGTGACTATTCCTCAAACCGCTAGCCATTCAGCCTTTACCATTACCACGTTACTGCGGTCACCATGTGAACCAGTGGCGGTACCGTGGTAACTGCTACCCTTGACTATCACTAACCATTGGCTCCGTCGTCACTATCGCTCGTTAACCGTCCACTGCGCTACTGTGGTGACCATACTAACCATGCATGGTATATCGGTAACCACTAACTGCTACCACTAGCTTCGCTGACTGTCTATTTCCGTCGACCGCTACCTATTTACCATGGCCACCGTGGTCTGTGGTTTGACCGTGCGTGGTACCGCGATGAACACTTAATGTCTACCTGCTAACCGCTACCACCATACCGTAGGCCCCTTTGTGGAAGGCCACGGTAAAGTGGTAAAGGCTTAGAATTTAAATACTAAGGTAGCGGTAAAAGATGTAAGCACATTTTAAAAGGTAGTGAATGATTTTTATATGAAAAGATATCAAAATGATGGATTTAAATAAGAATAAAACCTTAGGTTTTTATGGACATTTATGGAATTTTGTGGGAAAACCTTGGGGTTTTATATGGAATTTTTGGGTTCTAATAGGGCTGTCTTCTCTTGCTCTAGCTGCGGGCTCTTTGCTTGGCGTGCTCCTCCTTGCATGTCCTTGCTTTATGCGTGGGTCTCCTACCTCACAATGTTGGTCGTGCCTCTCATATCCCTGGTGGGCCTCTCCTTTCCTGCATACTCATTGGCTACGGGCTCGGTTCCTCACACTTGCTAGATTTACTTGTTTGTCACGCCCATGCTGGCTGTGTGAGCCTTCATTTCCTGCTCACGCACCATCCACAATGCTTATGTTTGCCTCTCTCTACTGCATATGTTGCAAGCCACGACCCTTGCCAGTAGCATTTGCTTCACCTTGCGTGAGTCCCTTTGGCTGGTCTTCCCCTCTTTCTGTCTGTTGCCCATGCCTCCCTACGTGTTGCTCACACCTCACATTGGTGTGGATCTCTTCCCACTATCAGGTGGTGCCCCATACACTCTCCTCTTGCCCCTGTTTGCTCGAGCATACTCCTTCCATTGTTGCTTGGTCACCACTCACTGCCAGTGGGCCTTCTTGTCATTGTTGGCTATGTGCTTCCCTTGCTTCTGCTGGTGTAGGCTTCTTCCTGTGCTGGTGCTCCCTCCATTCACTACTGGTTCAAGCCCTTTTTACTGCTGGTCGCACCCACTACAATGGTTTATGCACCCCTGCATTAGGCGTGAGCTCCCACTAACAGTTTCTCCATATAGGCTTTTACTAAGCTACCCCATGTCCTCTATGCCATATCCCATGGTGATTAAGATGAAACACCATCCCACTCAAGCACAAAAATCATTCTTATTCAGGGTAATATTCTTCAAATCCACTTCATACAAGTTATAGCCACAAATCGATGTACATTCATATAGTAAGAGACCTCCAATATTTATGCTTTAGATCAAAAACATTCTCAATGGTAGTATGCTTGAAGACATTCACAAATCATCTGCAATTTCAAATGCTCACACAACCTTGACTGCAATATTCTCTTTGAAGAATGCCACAATAATGCAAACCATGTCGGGCCCCAAGTGGCCCGACTAAAAAAATAATAATTTTCATACAAGATTCATGTTCAAATGATTTGACACTGCCTTTTGAATAGCTTCTGAAGTTGAAAAATGAACTAGGTCTTCATCAAAAACTGTTTTCTGTCCCATTTGGAAAAAGTGCAAAACAGGCCAGGTTGTCTCAGGAATCGATCTGGAAAGTTGGGCAAACGACCTCATGAAACCACCAAAACTTGCAAGAATATAGTCATTTGACCCAAAATTATAGTGCAAAAGATGGCTAAGAGAAATCAATTACGAGTAATCGGATATTAATCGACAAAGTTGCCCGATTAAACTTTTCTGAAACAACAATTGTTTTGCACCAATTAGAACACATCTAACTGCTAATTTGTAAACATAGAAAATTAACCCCTGACAAGCTACCATCAGACACGGTGGAACATTTAGATACCCTGAGCATGTGTACAAAAGGAATTACTTTGAAACATCACCAATCAAAAGTTATTGACAATCGAAGTTGGCCTTTTAGATAGGCTGTCACGAATGCAGCTGCAAAATAGAACAATCTACATTTGGTTTCGATCTGCTAAAAATAGCAAATTAGATCATGAAGCTCTGAAAACTGACACCCGAGATCATGTTGATATGGGGAATATGGAACAGCATTTCTAACATGACAATGAACTGGTTGCAAAAACCAAGCTCAAACAGGAAGCTGTTTCGCAAACTAACAATCTACAAACAGCTGAACAGTGCAAAAACCTTCTAGCTTCACTTTTTGAAATGTTGTAAGAACTCATTGTGTGAAGCTAAAATTTGACATGCCTACTCGCATATGTCTATTGAGTATGTCTGCAACTGGCTTTTGCACGACAATCAACGGGCTTTAAATTATAAGCCTGCAAAGTGGGTCATTCAGGATTGATTGTTCAAGGTGCACTTTTGAAAGTGCAGAAACAAAATTTTGAAATGGGCATCTTAAATTTGCAAAATTTGAGAGTGCCATTAGTGGCTCCAACTAGGGATGTATGCCCCCTGTGGGCATATCAAGATCCCAGATCTCTACGGAGAGTAGACCAAATACTGAATCCATTAGGTGTCCCCAAACTACTCCCTTTTATTCAACCTTATTTTTTCAACTTCATTTGATGACCCCAAGTCACCAAATGAAAATGGGAATCAACATCTACCTCTATCAAACACAATTCTGTAGAAGGAGTTGATCTCCCTCAACATATGCTTTCCTCTATCAAACCACAACAACACTGGTGACTGCACCCTTGCAAACAACAATACCAAACAGCCCTTGTGCAAATGTGAACTTTCTCTCTATTCAACTCTGTCACCAAGTGCTAACCAAATCAGATATATCACATCACTGTTACATTCTTCATTCTCTGATTTAGTATTAAGTGGCAATATTTGAAAATGGGGATCAAGACCATTTGAAAGCGTAACTTGATCACAACCATCCGCCTGATTAAACATGTTGGTATCTCCTAACAGACAATCAGTCACAACATCATCAACATGTTCACAATCACTATGCATCTGAAAGTTAGACATACTTTCAAAATACTGATTATTATGTGGCAACAACTGATTATATTCATCATTTAAATCATTCTCAAACTGAAAACAACTTGCCTCAGTGTTGTTCACATAACCACATTCTATGAAAACCTCTTCCAGTTGACAAAAATAGCACTCACATTCTGCCTTGTGGCTGGAACTGTTAAACTCAAACTGATTACTAGTTTGCATATCATAATTAAATTTATCACAAGAACTTACCAAAAGATCTTGCTTATCATGCAAACTGTCTCCAAGTGTATGCAAACAAATACACTCATGTATTAGCACACTTTGTGACTATTCTTCATCATGTTGGTATTGAGAGTCATCAGGGATTTCTGACTCATCATCATCTGTGATCATATAGTCATCCTCTAAACATAAGGTATCAACCTCTTTAGTTTCACAAGCTTGCTCAACAAGCAATTCTGGTTCAAAAGAATAATATGATTTCTCATTGAAATCAGCATTAACATCCATATGAAAAAACTCATGTCTAGGCTCATCAAACAAAGAATTATCCAAATCTGCATTACAATCCTCAAGATTTGACTCATTGGATATGTAAACCTCATGGTTATCTACTACTTCAAACTTATCAAAAGAGATTTCTGAACTTACATCAGTGTCCATATCTTTATATTCATCATATAGTGCATCATCACAATCAACTTGTTGGTTGTCTTCATCCATATCGTCATTGGAAAGAGAATCAGATTTGCTTGCATCATACCTTGTATCTTGAAGGTCATCACCATTGTCAAAGTCAATAGGGGTTGCACACAACAATTGAGAGTTGTCCTCATGTGCATATTTATGATATATTGTGGTCAATAGGTCTGAAATTTGTTCACAACTCAATAGATCACTGTCTTGATCTAATGTTTCAACCACTTCCTCTTGTTTACCTTCACTTGAATTGGATGTAATATCAAATTGCAAATCAGGGCATATCCAAGTATCCTCATCTTCAAATTCAGAGAATTCAATAGGCTGATCATAAACTGGATCCCCCCAATCATAAGAGGAAGAATTGCAGACAACATTATCACAAGAAAAGTCATAACCAGTCATAGTAAATAAACTATCCACTTCTCCCTTCTTACTTTCTTCTGGGTTGTCAAAACAACAATCCACATCACTTTGCATTTCAACATCAGATTGGGTATCATCACTGAACTTGTCACTTGCATCCTCTTGAGGATAAATACAAATATCTTTTATGTTAGACAGAAAACCATCAACGGTTTTCTTATTACAATTTCTTGTGGTTTGACTTTCAAACTGAAATTCATCACACACTCTGTCACTTGCAGCTGACAAACTTATGTTCTCAAGAGTATTCTCTAAATCAGCAAACTCTCTTGTCTCACTATGTAGACTTGAATCATTGCTACACTCAACATATATAAGCTTGACTTGATCAGCTATATCACAACACTATTGATCACATATCTCTTCTTTAAAGAGTAAATCCAACTCATAGTCTTCTTCAGGTTCTTGGCTCAGAAGACTCAACTGCTGATTTGTAGTTGGGTACATTTCTTCTATAATTTGTCCATTAACAACATCCTCATCATCTAATGATGCATTCTTCTCATCTTCTACCTTCTCAAGTATGCACTTGTCTGAAAACATCTGATCATTTTCATTCACACCACTGCTACTTTCATCATCATGTTTTCCCATAACTGAAGACAACAATCTTTGCACATACTCATTTCTCTGTTTCTCTAAATTATCCAAAACTGTGTAAGCCATCTGCATGCTCAATATTTCAAAATCTTTTAACAGTGCACTAGATCCTTCTTCATAAGCTTCAAAGTACATATGGATACAATCAGAAGTTCTAGGTCTGAAACTTTCTGGGATTAGTGAAAGAGCAACAAAAAATCTATGACTGAAATCAATACTTGACTCTTCATTTCATTTCTTGATCTGCTTTAACCTCATGACAAGGTCCGAGGAATCTCTTGCAAATTCTTCTCTATAAGCAGCCACTAATTCATCCCAACAAGGAAATGACTTCTTAGGAAAACTTAGATACCAATCCTGAGCTCGTGCTTCAAGAGATCTGACAAAAAATCTCATCTACATGTCCTGATCTCTGAAAGAATGTTTCTCCATAAAGTAGGAAAAACTTTGACCATGTGCATCTCCTTCACATATAGTATACCCATCAAATCTAGGCATCTCCTTATAAACTTGAGCTGACATACTTTTAGTTTCATAATCAACCCATGACAAATCTAACTAAGCATATAATGGGTAAAAGGAATTGACAACAGGTGCAATGACTTCACAAGTAGACACAGTTTGATGGTCTCTTGACCGGGCTTGTTGAAAGAGCTGGTGTCTTTCATCCATTTCTTTAAGTCCTCTTTCAAATACATCATTCCATTCAAGACTAAACCTAGGCTTATTAACTCTTGGGTTCTTACACTTTGGGGTATTAGATGCTTGAAGATTATTATACTTTTGACACTTCTTGACAAGCTGAACCAAAGTATTCACTAGTATAGCTACTTTACATTGGTGATCCATGGATATTACAAATTAAGGCTCACTAATTGTGCATAATTACAAGCCAACTAGATGGAAACCCCTAAGATACACAAATGAATTCTAACCATCCAAACTAGCAAATATTTGAGCACTAAACATAATCTTTCAATGGAACTGCAATTACTTGCAACATATCCAACAAATAGGAGTGTGCAAACTTAATTTACTATTTTTTCCCTTTGTCAGTGCTAACTCACTCAATAGGGAAACAAAGTTTCTTCTAAGAAGTTCAAATATGGTTTTCATACACAACTTCTTGAAAACCAAATGTGAAGAATACCTAGAAACTTTTAAACTGCTGCAAATTGTTTTCCTGACTGGTAGTATTTGTAGATCTGGAACTTTCTTCAAATTTTTAATAGGTTCTATCAACAGAGTCGCCACCTCTTTTCACAGAGGACTGAACTTCAAATAGTATGAATTTTCTTTCATATGTAATCTTCTTTCTGAGTTCCTTTCCACCAGCAGAGCACCACAGATTACAAAAATTTTCAGGTTCACTGCAACAAATTCTTCTCCATGGTTCAAATCCTTCAAACTTTGAACTAATTCAGAATGACAAATAAATTTATGACTCTATAACCATTTGCAACTGGAGATTTAGAACCTTCCCCAGTAGAGTCACCATTCTGTTGGTGTTTAAAATAGCAACCCAGCTAGACTTTGAAATTCTCTAAGAGGTAGCCAACCCCTATCAAGGATAACTACAAAGACTAGTGGCCAATCGACAAGATTCAGTCAAAGACTGACATCTCCTACACTTCTGGCTCTGTAGGACCAAGATGGGTAAACCTATACAATGCTCAAAACTTAACTCATTCATACACACTGACATTGCTTTTTATAGCAGATAATTTCCAATACAAAAATACTAAGGGAAGTATTGACAACCTCAAACTTGGCTAAATTCTCAGTAACTCAACCCTCTCTCAGCTATTGGAAAGCAGGACACACAATAACACGGTAAGATTTAAAATGATTTTTTAATTAATATTGTTTCTGAGATGCACAAAACTGTAACATAGATCAGTGCCTCTTCTGGGCCATGGAGTCAAACATATAAAATAAATTCTCCAGCAAATAGTCTTCAACCAATGGATTAAACTTGCTAATGCTTTGCATTAACTGTTAGTGCCTTGCACCAACAATCCCTCTCTTATCATCAATTAGATTCTTCTTATCAAATCCTATCTACACACCTGAAATCACAATCACTTGCTCAAAGTATTTTAACCATTTCCTTGAAACAAAACAGTGAACAAACAAAACAATCTCATGAAACTTGAGATGATAAACTCAAAGACACTTTGTATTATTGAGTTTATATGATTGAAAGTGTACAAAATGGAGACAATCTGATGAAATTCATGAATGTGGAAGCACTTTCATGGTATTAATTACATAAACTGGTTGTATTCACTCTTGAATTCATGAAATTGCAGCTTACAGACTCAAACAATGACTCAAAAAATACAAATTTCTATCTACACAGTCCAATACATAACTTAGAGCCTTCTAAGAACTAAACTCAGAACTGATTTTTTAGAACTCTAATCTCAGAACCCTTTACAATGAGAGAAAAACAAGAAGATATAAAAGAAGAGAGGAAATAGAAGAAGCCCCAAATTTGATCAAAAATTGCCATCTAGAGTCTTAATTCACCGTTGATAAATAATTTTGCAAAATATCTTCTCCTCTTCCTTGCAGCAACAAACATTCTCTCAAACAACATCTGCTCATGATTGCCCAGCAACAGAAAATCTGCCCATGTGGAGATTCTCCAAATTTGATCTAGCTGCTCAAAATATCTCCCGTGCACAAATTGCTTCTATTTTCTGTTCTTTATTTGTTGCAGCAATACTTTGGCAAATAATGAACTTTTGCCTCCAAAGTGAATAAATTCACTTTATAAGTTCTCCATATTTAAAATTTTAACCATGGGGGCAATTATAATTCCAATTTTTTATCATTGGATATTTTAAATATTTCTATCCATTTCTCTTATGTTTTAAATTTCTTATTTTAAAACATTTACCCCCTTGAGTAAAATAATATTCACCATTTTATTAGTGAATAAAATTATTCACCCTATGCAGCATAAAATGATTAATAAAATCATTTTCCTGTGAATGTTATTTTTACCCGATAAACTATGGAGTAAACAATTCAATTTTACCCATGCCCTTTAAATTCTCCTGGGACCCATTGTCGTTCTAAAACTATGCAAAATTTTTTAAAAAAAAATTTAAATTTTAAAAAATTCGGGCTCCTCCCGTGATTGCACACCTCGCGGACATTTTTCCCACATCATTGGCATTCTCGCGAGGTGTGCGAGAATGCCCTAATCTCCATTTTGTGGGCTCTCGTGGGTTTTCCCGACTGCATCTCTGCAATTTATTGGTGTGAGCCTCCCACTCTGCCATGGGCTCCATACTGGTCTTCCCCACTGCCCCATCTCGCCAACCTCGCAGCCAACCTCAAGTGGCCTCCATTCCTCCAATGAGGCTTGTGAGATCTCATTCTCACTGTTGTTTGGGCCATCTTCTCTTGCTCTGGCCTTGGGCTCTTTGCTTGGCGTGCTCCTCCTTGCATGTCCTTGCTTTATGCGCGGGTCTCCTACCTCTCATATCCCTAGCGGGCCTCTCTTTTCCTGCATACTCACTGGCTATGGGCTTGGTTCCTCACACTTTCTGGCTTTACCTATTTTCCACGCCCATGTTGGTTGTATGAGCCTTCATTTCCTGCTCATGCACCATCCACGATGCTATTGTTCACCTCTCTCTACTGCATACGTTGCAAGCCGCGACCCCTGCTAGTAGCATTTGCTTCACCTCACGCAGGTCCCTTTGGCTGGTCTTCCCCTCTTGCTAGTTGTTGCTTGTGCCTCCTTGCGTGTTGCTCACACCTCACATTGGTGTGGATCTCTTCCCACTATCAGGTGGTGCCCCATACACTCTCCTCTCGTCCCTGTTTGCTCGAGCATACTCCTTCCACTGTTGCTTTGTCGCCACTCACTGCCAGCGGGCCTTCCTATCATTTTTGGCTATGTGCTTCCCTTGCTTTTGCTGGCATAGGCTTCTTCCTGTTCTGGTGCTCCCTCCATTCACTACTGGTTCGAGCCCTTTTTACTGTTGGTCGCGCTCACTCCAATGGTTTATGCACCCCTGCATTAGGCGTGAGCTCCCACTAATAGTTTCTCCACATAGGCTTTTACTGAGCTACCCCATGTCCTCTATGCCATATCCCATGGTGATTAAGATGAAACACCATCCCACTCAAGCACAACAATCATCCTTATTCAGGGTAATATTCTTCAAATCCACTTCATACGGGCTATAGCCACAAATAGATGTACATTGATATAGTAAGAGACCTCCATTATTTATGCTTTAGATCAAAAACATTCTCAATGGTAGTATGCTTGAAGACATTCACAAATCATCTACAATTTCAAATGCTCACACAACCTTGATTGCAATATTCTCTTTGATGAACGCCACAATAATGAAAAGCATGTCGGGCCCAAGTGGCCCGACTAAAAAAAATTTCATTTTCATACAAGATTCATGTTCAAATGATTTGACACTACCTTTTGAATAGCTTCAGAAGTTGAAAAACGAACTGGGTCTTCATCAAAAACTATTTTCTGTCCCATTTGGAAAAAGTGAAAATAGGCCAGGTTGCCTCAGGAATCGATCTGGAAAGTTGGGCAAACGACCTCATGAAACCACAAAAACTTGCAAGAACATAGTCATTTGACTCAAAAGTATAGTGCAAAAGATGGCTTAGAGAAATCAATTATGAGTAATCGGATATTAATCGGCAAAGTTGCCCGATTAAACTTTTTTGAAACAACAATTGTTCTGCACCAATTAGAACACATCCGACTGCTAATTTGTAAACATAGCAAATTAACCCTTGACTTGCTTCCATCAGACACGGTGGAACATTTAGATACCCTGAGCACATGTGCAAAAAGAATTACTTTGAAATATCACCAATCAAAAGTTATTGACAGTCGAAGTTGGCCTTTTAGACAGGCTATCAAGAATGCAGCTGCAAAATAAAACAATCTGCATTTGGTTTCGATCTGCTAAAATTAGCAAATCAGATCATGAAGCTCTGAAAACTGACACCCGGGATCATGTTGATATGGGGAATATGGAACAACATTCGTTTTGACATGACAATGAACTAGTTGCAAAAACCAAGCTCAAACAGGAAGCTGTTTCGCAAACTAACAATCTGCAAATAGCTGAACATTGCAAAAACCTTTCAGCTTCACTTTTCAAAATGCTGTAAGAACTCATTGTGGGAAGCTAAAATTTGACATGCCTTCTCACATATGTCTACTGAGTATGTCTGCAACTGGGTTTTGCACGACAATCAACGGGCTTTAAATTATAAGCCTTCAAATTGGGTCATTCAGGACTGATTATTCAAGGTGCACTTCTAAAAGTGCAGAAACAAAATTTTGAAATGGGCATCATAAATTTGCAAAATTTGAGAGTGCCATCACACGTGTCATCTTACATGACATTGATAATACAAAATCATTTGTAACAAATTTTACAATTTGAGTCTTAGGCATTCTATCTCCTTAAGCTCTACAATAATCATACAACACTTAGGCATTCTATCGCCTTAAGTTCTACAATAATACATATATGAAGAAATCGCCCTTTGATCTTCAATCCAATAGCATATCTTCAAACATGAAGACGAGAACAAGAATCGGGCACTTTTTCCACCCAACCTCAAAGCTTACGCTTCCCCAAAATTCCTTATATTTCAAAGAATACCCAACCCTGCATGAATCTCTTAGCAAAATGAATTCGACAAGAAGGATGGAATATGGTGCATGCCTAGTATAACTAGTAAATCCACAAGCATTTTCATTTTTCTAATTCATTTAAGAAATAAGCAAGTTCGATACTAGGATATGGTAGAGATTAAATTCATTCCATCTATTTCAATGGTCCTTAAGTTACTTGGACAAGTAAAATGTCATGCACAAAAAATTATAGTAGTTTTGGAAAAACAAAACTACACTTTCTAAAAACCCATATTCGACACCCGTCCTGGAAGGTAACTTTCCAAACACATGTCATGTGCATTCATTTATCAAGCATGCATGACTCCATTCAAAATGAAATGATCTTTCACAAACACATGAACTGCACTTTATCTTTCAAGAAAACATGGTATTTAATGCAATAATTTCACAGTTTTAAATCTTAAACAACATTATGTTCTAATTTAAAATAAAATAATAAAAGTAAATTTAAAAGAAGGTGTATCTCAAGTATGTAATCTAAGTACATATTTAAACAAGAATAAATGAGCACACATTCTTTCGGTTCATTTACCCATTTAATTTATGTTCACTTCGAAATAATCCTATTCTAATTTTTTTTGTTTCCAAGTAATTTATATTTTTAATTTACTTAATTTCTTTTTTGTTTTTTTCACATTTCCATAAAAATAATAATATATTTTCAAAAACATGTTTAAAAACTCATTTTTACTTCTGTTTCGTAAACAATTTTAAATCATTCCTAGAGATTTAACAATTTTCACTCACTTTCCTATAATATTTAAATACACTAAATTATTTTATCTTAACATTCTGGAAAAAAAACATTCAGCAATTTTTATTCTGTGATATCTTTTCTTTGAAATTTCCAATTCTTTGTCTGTTCAGATAATGAATATAGTTTTCATTTGAAGGTTTTCTAAATCTACAAACATGTTGTTTTCGGTAAAAATCTTCACTAAATTTTATGGAATAAATCTAAAACATGTTGTTTTCTGTTTATATTCATATATATACTAAAACAAAATTTTATAGCAAAGAAATCTATTGTTTTTCAATAAATTTTCTGTTCAAGATGTTCAATATCTTTGTGATAAAAACACAATGATAATTTTCAATATTTTAAATACAAGAAACAAAATAAATTGATTCAAATTAAACATACTACAATCATGAATTTGTTAATAATTCTTATGTGATTCTACTTGGTAATTTCCAGAATCTGGAGATGAGTTTTTGTCTTTCTCTATCAATTTCTTGCTGTGAATTCCCTCTATGAATCTTTTGTTGATATTCTGATTTTTGTCTGGGTCTCTCCTCTCTTATTTCTACTCACCTCTCTTCCCTACTTCCGGTGCTCCTCTTTCACCTCTTCTCCCATGCACATGAATTTGAATTTACGTAGCTCCAAGGAAATAACCAAATTGTTATATTCTTCTTTGTTCATAAATCCACTCCCCTCTCAGTCGCGCCTTGCCTCCTCTATTCCTCTGCGTATTAAGGAGATGGATCTCCTCTAACTTATTATTTACTCCTCCTAAATGGCTGTACTTTGTCTCTCTTTATCTCTCCCCAGGGCGTGCTTCCCTTCCTAGCTCCCCTTTCTTGCCTGTCTGCACCTTCATCTGTGCTTTGGTGACTTTGTGGAATGAAGGGAGGGCAAATCTTCATACCTTTATTTATTTTTAGATTCCCTCTTCTTGGCTGCATGCATGGATTTTTTAGCAGACTTTAAACAACAGTATAAAATGAAAACAAGACTCCCTCTGCCTAACTCTCTACTCACATGCATATTCTAGAGATAATGTATTCTCCTCCTCCTTTTCTTGTATAAAAAATTGGATTTTCTCTCTGTTTAATCTCATGCAAATAGTGAAGTTCACAATAAAGTTTGATCCACAAAATCAGTGCCTGATCTCCAATCAAAGTTTCCATAACTCCAAGTTTCAATTTATGATTACATACAAAATTGATTGCGATGTAATTTTTTTCAGTTTGATAACTCTTGTTTTGAATTCCATTTCAAATTTTGAGTGTATTGCTTGTTTTCCAATTTGTTTTCAATAACTTATTTTTTTATTTATCTATTTCTTCAAACAAATCTTTCTACTTAATTTAATTTATTTAATCATTTAAACGTTTATATTTCCTCTCTCATTTATTAAATGAGAAAACAACAATTAAATCAATAACACTATTTTACATTTTTATATATTTTCACAGTTACAAGTTTTATTCCAATAGTTCAAAAATAAGAAAAGCATTATTATTTTTAACTAAAATAGAAAATATTTACATAAAGAAGTAATAAATTGAATAAAATCAATTTTCTCATAAAATAATCAAATTTCCATTCAAACAACACATTCTTTCTCACATATATTTGAGAAATCAAAAAAACTTATTTTAAATTTACATATATAATATTCACAAAAATACATTAAATTAATAACTAAGTGGTGTGTGAGATTCCATCATCCTCATAAAATTCTAATGGCTAAAATGACTCTACTTGATCAATGTTCTCGCCTTCATTCTCGTATACCTGTTCCCACGTTCACTTGCACTCAATTTCTCATCAGCAATGACAAACCCAAATTTCACAAAAATGAATTTCAAATCATTTCATTTGCATTTAAATTTCAATTTCACTTTCAATTTCAATTTAAATAATCATCTAACATCAATATTGAAAATCTCATGATCAATAATTGCATTTAAATAAATGACAAAAATCAGTACATGACAAAGGAGTTCTTCCATGCACCTCCTCTTTCTTCGAGTATTTCCCTCCTTTATCCTAGGTAGGTGAATCTTCATACAAAACCAAAGAAGTTTGTACAATCTCACCAATATCTTCCTCCATATTATGAAGATTCCCATCCTTAACTTCTTCTACGTCCTCACCTTGTTGGGTATCCTCAACACCTACATTTGTTGGCTCTTTTCCTTCATTACGCAATTCTTGAGTAGAGAGGGAGGCAGAGGTATACTTTTTCTGCAATATAACAGAGGGAATCATGGGGTAACCTCCTCTACTAAAATTTCCTTAGGATATGGAGTTCTTTCCTTCCGGGTATAAACTTGTGTTTTCTCCCTAGAACTCTCAACATCCACTAGATGTGGTCTCATCTCACTCTTCCCCTTTGGAGGCTCATTTTGCTTCCTTGATGTTTTTACTACTCTTCTCCTTTTAGGCACAAGAGAATCACTTTCCTTTTCCTCTTCCACAAGTTCCTCTTCCTAAGCAGATTTATTCTCTTTGGAGGTAGTCTTTCTCTTCTTTGCAATGGAATTTCTTTTCTTTTCCTCCCCACCTTTGATCTTAATTTTAAAAGGGGAACTTGCCTTCTCCTTTCCCTTTAGATCCTGCTCCTCCTTAGAAGAAGAAGACCAAGACTCCATGTTTCCCATCAAGTCATAAATATACTACTTCCCTTCGTTATCCAGCTCCTAAATCTTATGCTTGATCCACAACTTAGTGTACTTGAGTATAGGGTCATTGATTTGCTCCAACTCTTTTATTTCCTCTTCATTCCAATCAATTTATGTTATGGGCTTATCTTTAATTGATTCATAATCATGGATTTGTATAACTTCTCCATCATCGTCAAGTTGATCTAGGATGGACTTGATACTATATAGTCTAATCAAATCGACAAGAAACCTAGAGAACCTCCTCTTAAAAACCTTGAATTCATCTTTACAATTGGCCCAATAATCTTCAAGATCATCTTTATGTCTAAAATCTTTGTTGGCTCTCTTTTGAGCCCCACCTGTTTTATCAAATCTGGGTCTCTTAGTATGCAAAGACAGGTTGAAATTTCTCATCTCTTCATCAGACAACTATGTTGTGGTTAAGGAAGGACAAGCCTCATGACCTCCAATCCTTAATGGGAATTCATTACCAAAACCAATTTTGTGCATCTCCCCTTTCACAATTGCATCAAAGGCACAAATCTACCTTGTAACCTCCAAAAGAATGATATGATGTACAAGATACCCGGGAAATCTATATGGAGATCTCATACAACCATCAATCCTAATGTAAGAGAAAGTGGGAAACTGTATAAACCATGTCCCAAACCTCTGAATCAGTTCCTTGGCAGCATCAGAAAATCTAACATGCTTTGCACCCTGAAGTAGCCTTGTAATGTACATGGTGAATGCATCATTCACCCTTCTATAGTCAGGACTATCCAATTATAGTTGAGGGTTGAATTCATAGACCACATCTCATCCAAAGAATACTCAAGTGCTTAGTCCCTTATATGGAGGGAACCTTGCCAAGGCATAGACCAAATAAGATGTCATAGTGAAAGTCTTGGTCTACAACACATTGGACAATTTATCATGAATTATATGATTAATTATTCCTACCCAATTGTAGTCTATTCCTTTTTGCATTCTCATTATCAAATAAAACATCCAATTCTCAAACATTATTGCACTCTTCAGACCCATCACTCTACTAAGAAGAGTGATTGCATCATAGTAATCTGACTTAAACTTAGCCTTGAACAACTATTTTGATAGTTTAGAAACATATGCCTTTGGTTTCTCTAGCCAAGTATTAATAACCTCTAGAGCCTTATTTGCATCCCACCCATAAAATTTCTTGGCTATATCAATGCCAAATTTCACCAAATGACACCTGTCTAGCATGTAAAATGTTTGGGCAACTAAGATAGGAGAGAAGTTTGCAAGCACTTTGCCTTGTGGATCAACTACCCTTTGTGTACCCTTATCATAGTGTCGAGCACATTCCAAGACAAGCTCATAACATTGCACCACATGAGGAAAACCGACCACATGAGCCAGCCCAAAATCTATCAGTCTCCTTACCAAAACAAAAGGATTATCTGCTACCATCCTTTCCTTGAACTCCTCTTAGTCCCAATTTCCCACATTGGTGTTGGTCACCCTAGACCAAATGGAACTAAGTTTTCTCTTGGGAATCTTTCTCTTCACATACAACTAAATCCTTTTAGCCTCCGACAACAAAGCCTCTTCGGGATCCATTTCTTTGCCCTTACCCTTTCCAGTAACAACCTTGCTTAATTCAGCCTGCAACCAGCAAAGAGGTCACAATCAATATCCATTACGACACATGAGTAAAGTTTATTCCATTATAAATATTGCATTAATAATCCAATAAGGCCCAAACAATGATCACAATCCCATAAAATTTTGCAATCATGAACCCGCAAAACAAACTTAGGATTTTCGCCCCTTCATGAAAATCAAGCCAATAAGAAAATTTGGGGATTTTAGGACCAGGAGGAAATCAACAAGGAGAAAACAACTATCACTTAAAAGGCATTCAATCAACATTATAGCTCAAGAAATAGAAATTTCTATCTTGCAATTAACCAAACCAATCATGAACTCATGCAAGTCAAATCATCCAGTTCCATAATTTTCTCGCTTTCAGAATGTCTCAGGTATTTCCCTTCGGGATGAAAATTAGCGAGGTTATCTTCACTTTTTCATTAACAGGAATTCTCAAGAAATGACAAGGGAAATGGAAATTTTGGAGATTTCTGAGGGGGAAGGAATTCCACGAGGTACCAAAAATTGCTGAAACTTTAAATTCTCCACAGTTTGCCCAAATTGATCGAATAATCACAAATTTGGGATTTGGCTCAGGTTTTTAAATTTTTCAAATCAATCATCCATAATTTAGACTTATAACGCATTCAAGCACAATTCCATTGATATTTAGAAAGGAATTCAAAATACTCAACCCTAGGGTTCCGCCATGAATAACCAGTGAAAGCCTCGATGTGTGCTCAATAATTCGATCAAATCACAATCAATTCTTCCAAAACCCTCAGAGGCAAGCCACGACCAGATGTGACTAGGAAATGACAACTTGAAATCATACTCAAGCCACCAATCGATCAAACACACATAGAACCCTAGATCCATCGAACTGAATCACCATCACACACATCACCAAATTCTAAGACCAAATTTAGTAAGGATTAGCACTATGGACCATCAATTCCATGGATAATTGCGACATTGACACCCAAGGGAGACATCGAAATGAAGAGGGGACAACCCTAGTTTAATCACAGACCTCCCGATGCACAAAACACAAGGATAGAATATGTGTGACACCATAGAATCACACATACTCATCAATTAAAAGCAAGGCATCGTGTGCATACCATGGATGAAGAAAAATTCAGGAGGACAATTATTGGTAGCACACTTCAAATCCCACGCAGATGCAAACAAGACCAAGAGAATGTCACCAACCAGCAATCCACATATTCAACAATCTAGCTCACACGCAGTTCCCTATGACCAAACTCCTTCAAATTCATTATGAGACAAATAACACCAATTTGCATATATAAAATCTCTCACAATCCCATTAATGCAATCTGTAGAGTTTGTGCAACAGGCATAAATGAAGTGAACTAACCACTTAAGAGCCACTTTGGGAATCCAAGGGAATGGCATAAGTTATGGAATTTGAGGAATCGAAGAAGTTTGGGGAACTTTGCCAGATATAGGATTTCGTGAAATTCTTAAATTTCTGAGATGCACCAGTATGAGCAATAACCTTCGGGGATCTAAGACATCGATGAAAATCAGAGGTTTCTGCATATGAGGGAAATACACGAGAGTCAAGGAAAACCCGAAACTCACCCCTTAAATTAGGATTTTCAATGAACTACCTCAAGAGATCACTTGAATAGGTAAGATAAGCATTCAATCATGTTTCAAAGCAGCCAAACCTTCACAACCAATGGATTATAAGTGCCCAAGACCAAAGACCAGCCCTAGAGGTAGGACTACAGAAAACTACACAAAAGGGTTGAGGGTATAATGTTGAGGGATTAGGGTAAAGAGGGAGGGATGGAGGGAGGGAGAGATGGATGGATAAGTGAGATAGAGAGAAGGAGAGAAGAGGAGGGTGGGGGGAAATATATATGAGGGTTAAGGATCTAATGTATAGGGTAGAGGGTTGAGAATGGAGGGTATAGGTTTGAGGACCTATAGGGTTGATGGTTTAGGGTATTGGGTTGAGGGTATAGGTTTGAGGGATTAGGGTTGAGGGTACATATGGTTGAAGTATGAGGGTCCAATGTATAGGGTAGACAGTATCAAGGTTGAGGGTTTATGGTTTGAAGGTTGAGGATTGATAGATTAAGGGTTAAGGGTTGAGAATTGAGGGTTGAGTGTTTAATGTAGAGGGTAGAGGGTAGAGGGTTTAAGGGTTGAAGGTTGAGGGTTTAAGGTTGAGGGTTGAGGGTAGAGGATTGAGGGTATAAGGTTGGGGGATTAGGGTTCAGGGTCTTATGTATGGGTTAGAGGGTATAGGGATTGAGGGATTAGGGTTTAAGGGTTGAGGGTTGAGGGTTTTTGGATTAAGTGTCAAGGGGATTGAGGGATTAGGGTAGAGAGTTTACTAAGTTGGTTTAAGGGTTTAAGGGTTGAGGTATTAGGGTTTAGGGTAGAGGATAGAGGATTTATGGTAGAGGGTAGAGGGTTTCAAGGTTTATGGTTGAAGGGTTTTAGGTTTAGGGTTTAGGGTTTAGGGTTTAAGGGTTTAAGGGTTGAGGGTATATGGTTGAGGTATTAGGGTAGAGAGGGATGGATTGAGGGAGGGATAAGTGATATAGAGAGAAGGATAGAAGAGGAGGGAGGGACATAGATATATGAGGGTTGGGGATCCAATGTATAGGGTAGAGAGTTGAGAATTGAAGGTATAGGGTTGAGGACCTATAGGGTTGATGGTTTAGGGTATTGGGTTGAGGGTAAATATGGTTGAAGGATGAGGTTTGAGGGTCCAATATATAGGGTAAAGGGTATCGAGGTTGAGGTTTTAGGGTTTGAAGGTTGAGGATTGAGGAATTAAGGGTTGAGGGTTGAGAATTGAGGGTTGAGGGTTTAATGTAAAGGGTAGAGGGTTTAAGGGTTGAGGGTTGAGGGTT
This sequence comes from Sequoiadendron giganteum, assembly GCA_007115665.2. Lineage (NCBI taxonomy): Eukaryota > Viridiplantae > Streptophyta > Pinopsida > Cupressales > Cupressaceae > Sequoiadendron > Sequoiadendron giganteum. The sequence continues at coordinate 30,249,110 of CM021101.1, forward strand.
TAAGGTTGAGGGTAGAGGATTGAGGGTATAGGGTGTGGGGATTAGGGTTGAGGGTCTTATGTATAGGGTAGAGGGTATAGGGGTTGAGATATTAGGGTTCAAGGGTTGAGGGTTGAGGGTTGAGGGTTGAGGGTTGAGGGATTAAGGGTGAAGGGGGTTGAGGGATTAGGGTAGAGAGTTTACTAAGTATTTTTAAGGGTTTAAGGGTTGATGGTAGAGGATTGAGGGTAGAGGGTAAGGGTTTAAGGGTTTAGGGTTGAGTGTTTAAGGGTTTAAGGGTTGAGGGTATACGGTTGAGGGATTAGAGTAGAGAGGGAGGGATGGATGGAGGGATAAGTGAGATAGAGAGGAGAGAAGAAGAGGGAGGGACAAAGATATATGAGGGTTGAGGATCCAATGTATAGGGTAGAGGGTTGAGAATTGAGGATATAGGGTTGAGAACCTATAGGATTGATGGTTTAGGGTATTGGGTTGAGGGTATAGGTTTGAGGGATTAGGGTTTAGGGTACATATGGTTGAAGGATGACGGCTGAGAGTCCAATGTATAGGGTAGAGGGTATCGTGATTGAGGGTTTAGGGTTTGAAGGTTGAGGATTGAGGGATTAAAGGTTGAGGGTTGAGAATTGAGGGTTGAAGGTTTAATGTAGAGGGTAGGGGGTAGAGGTTTTTGTTGGATGTTGTGGTTGTCATTGATGTCAACACTATTAGCATTGATGTCTTGAAGGTTTTATAAGTGAAACATATTGAGAAAATTATAATAAATATGTTGAAGATTGTCTGTGAAGCTATGAAGTTCAGTATAATGGTATTCAAAAGTTTCACTTTAAAGGGTTTGTTGAGCCTGTCTAGTTTATACTTTGGAATTTTTATAGGTGCGCATCAATATTGGAGCAAGTTATAATTTTATGTGTTCATGTAGTTATTTTTTTATTGTAGTTGGTGTTTCTGGTAGAAGAGAATGTAGTTCTGGTAATTTTAGTTATTGTGTATGCTCCTGCAATGTTCGTTGACTTTTCTAGATCATGCTCTATCTTTGTTGTATTTCCACATTGATCGGTGTGATCGTGATCAAAAAAATTTCCTTTGTGTGTTCGGGTTTTCATGTTCTTGGCTGACATGATGGTTGTAGCGTGTTGTGGATCCTTATGGATTAATATTTTAATGTTTGGTACATTCAAGGATTTTGTTTTAGGTCTTCATTATGTTGTGACCAGCTTCAGTTGGTGCATATTGAGATTTTTTCATGAATTGGGTTGACAGTTTGTAATTCATTTATTCTTTTATTTTTGGCCAACAAAGTTGTTGATGTAATTACATGTAGTGGATATAGAAGAGTGATTTTTTCTTCATTTTGAAGTGTGTGTGGTTCAGTGTGAGAAGTGTGTATGCAAAATGTGTGAATAAAGATCATATCATTTGATTTCAAAGCAAAGTGTGAAGAAGTTTGAGCGAAGTGTGAAGAAGTGTTTCTATGCCTAATCATAACTATCATCAGGCTCTTGAAGAAGCTATTTTCTTAGTTCAACCTCTTTAGATGGATTTAATCTGAAAGTGTTATGTAAGAGAGTGTGTCTTCTTTGACCCGTGAGCTCTAGGTAGTGTGCTTGAATGCATGTGCATTCCTTATTCATTTTCCTTATAATTTTAACATGGGATAACTTTTGGATTAACCTCCACCGTGGTTTTTCCCCTAACAGGGTTTTCACATAAAATTATTGGTGTTATGTGTGCTTTTGATGTGTTGTTGATTCATGATTTCACTGTTATTTTTTAGATATGAGATTAGAGGTTAATAAGGTTAAATAAGAAATAAATTCTGTGACAGCTAATTCACCCCCCCTCTCAATTGTCTATTCTTATTTTTCCAACAATTGGTATTAAAAAAAGTTACTCTGAAGAATTTTAATAGCTTGAGGTGATCCGAGATGGCGTCATACAAGAAGGATAGTCCTAGATTCAATGGAAAAAATTACTCTTTGTGGAAGGCTAGAATGGAGTATCATTTGAAGTGCATTGGTGACCCCTTCTAGAATATTAAAAAGAATAGATATGTTATTCCTCATAATGGTCCCTCTACTTCTAATGAGATCAAAGAAGTTGAAACAAATATCAGGGCTATAGAAGCATTATTGAGTGCTCTGATAGATTCAGAGATGACAAATGTGATGGGTCTGAAAACAACATATAAGATCTAGAAGAACCTAGAAACATTGTATGAAGGAGATACACAAGTGAAAGTTGCTAAACCACAAAGTCTGAAAGGAAAGTGGGAAAACTTTAAAATGAGAGAAGATGAAAACATTATTTCTTTCATGTAAAAATTAAATGAACTATTGATGGGTATTAGATGTGTCAGTGGAATATTAGATGAAGAAAAGATTATAGATAAAGTGCTTAGATCATTTCCTACTTCTTACAAAATGAAAGCTCATGATATTGAAGAGCTTAGGATAGTAAAAAATGTGAGAAGAGATATGCTGATTGGTAAGCTTGCTGCCTTCCAATTAAGTGAATTTGGTGATTCTACTCCTAAGACAAAATGTTCATTTTAAGCCACTATATCTAGAAGAAACCAAAAGAGATATAATCGGGGAGAAAGTTCCAGAAAGACATTCAAGTATGAAGATGAGATGAAACAGGTTGAAAATGAAGAAAGAGAGTTAGAAGAGCTGGAAGCATTGATTGTGAAAAGGGAAGCCAGAGGACAAGGTAAGTATAAAGGAAAGTTTCCTATTAAATGTTTCTCTTCCAATAAGATAGGTCATTTTGCATCAAGGTATCCTGAAACAGTTCCTAGGTTCAAACCCAACAAGCTTATATTTCAAAAGAAATGTTATTATGCTGAAGAAGGTGTTACTAATGAATAATCTGATAAATAAATGGAAATGAAGATAGATGGGTATTCATTGCTATCAAGGAAATTGGTTTGGTGTCCACTAAATATTTTAATAGTAAGAATGTTGAGAAAGCTCTTCCAGCCAGAATTGAAGAAAAGGATGAGTGAATGATTGACATTGGATTCTCACATCATATGAATGGTGACAAAAGCAATTTTATAAGCTTGGAGAAATATGATGGTGGTGTTGTAAGATTTGGAGACAACAATGTTGGTATGATTTGTGGCAGAGGCACTATTTCTCTTGGTGGTAAATATAATACTGATGATGTCCTTTATGTTGAAGGATTGAAGAATAATCTATTGAATTTTGGATAGATGGTCGACAAGGGATACAATCTTCAGTTCAAAGATGGAAAATATAGGATATTGGGAAGTTCTGAAAATGTAATTGCTTCAGGTACAAAGACAAGAGGTAATATTTTTCACCTGAGTGCTTCTAGTCAAATTTGTTTACTTGATCAAGTTTATTTAAGGTGGTTATGGTATAGGAGGTTGTGTCATGTGAATATTGATAACATTGTCAAAGTAAGCTCCACTCAAGCAGTTAGAGATCTTCCTAAGCTAGTGAAGCCTACTAACACCATACACAAGGAATGTCGGATGGGAAAGTAGACTAAAATTTATTTTTAGAGCAAACAACATCATTCTAATGGAGAAATAGATCTGGTGCATACTAATCTATGTGGTCCCTCCAGAATCAGAAATCTACAAGGAGAAAGGTACTTTATGTTTCTCATTGATGATTACTCTAGGATGATATGGGTTTATTTCTTGAGAGAAGAACATGAAGCATTAGAAAAGTTCAAAAGTTTCAAATCTATGGCCGAAAATGAGACAATTTTAAAGATTAAATGCTTAAGGTCAAACAGAGGTGGTGAGTTCACTTCCCAAGAGTTCAATTCTTTTTGTGAAGAGCATGGAATTAAAAGACAGTTATCTCCTCCCTGAACTCCTCAACAAAACGGGGTTGTTGAGAGAAATAAAAAAATAATTCTAGATGCTGCTAGAACTATGATGTTGGAAGTTAATGTTGCTGATATCTATTGGAGAGAAGATGTAAGCACTACTATATATACTATCAACTGGGTAAATGCCAATGGTAATTCTAGTAAGACTCATTTTGATTTGTGGTTTGGTTATAAGCCTACGGTTAAGTATTTCAAAATCTTTGGAAGTAGATGTTATATCAAGAGAGATGAAGATATAGGCAAGTTCGATGCTAGGAGTGATGAAGGAATATTTATGGGTTACTCTACTAAGAGCAAGGCCTACCAGTGCTATAATAGAATATTAAGGAAAATGGTTGAAAGTGTAAATGTTAGATTTGATGAGGAAACTGCTAGATCATCCAGATAATGTGGATGTGATTCAGATGACCAACATGATGGTACTGATAATGGAAAAAATGATCAGACAAAAAATCAAGTTCAAATTGTTTCGGTGAATCAAGAGAATCAAGAAGGAGAAGCTAGTTGAAGTGCAAAATAAAGAACAAAAGAACCAAAAGTTCAAGAGAATCCCAAAGTTCTGAGGTATGTAAAGCTAAGTCATTCTGAAAATCAGATTATAGGAGATAAGAACAAAGGTGTGCAAACTAGAAGAAGAATTGCAGAAGAGTATTGTTTGTTTTCCAAGACCAAGCCCAACAATTTCAATGAAGCATGTAAAGATGAATATTGGATGGAAGCAATGAAGGAAGAACTGATGCAGATAGAGAAAAATGATACATGGATTCTTGTTCCCAGACCTCAGAATAAAAATGTAATTGGAACCAAATGGGTCCTTCGGAATAAGTTGAATGAACAAGGTGAAGTGGTCAGAAATAAATAAAGGCTGTTATGTAAAGGATACTCACATATGGAAGGTATTGATTTTGAAGAAACCTTTTCCCCTATTGCTAGAATTGAAGTTGTAATATTTTTTCTTTCTTATACTGCTTTTAATAACTACAAATTCTATCAAATGGATGTAAATTCAACATTTCTAAATGGTGAACTAGAAGAAGAATTATATGTTGAGCAACCAAATGGATTTAAACTAATTCATAAGGAGGATATGGTTTGTCAATTGAAGAAAGCACTGTATGAAATCAAACAAGCCCCTAGAGCCTGGTATGCTAGATTGGATAAATACTTGTTGAAGCTTGGATTCAATAAAGGTACTGCTGACAGTAATCTAAGTTTTAAGATGGATCAAGATAAAGAGTTGATTATTGAAGTCTTTGTTGATGACATCATTTTTGAAGGTGATTATGACTTACGTATGAAGTTTGATAATGAAATGAAAAGTGAGTTTGAGATGTCAATTGGAGAGCTGAAATTATTTTTGAGATTGCAAATTACTCAGTTAGATAATGGGATCTTTATATCTCAGTCCAAATATGCAAGAGAGTTACTCAAAAAGTTGGGCATGGAAGACTCAAAGCCAGTTGGTACACCCATGGTAACCAGATGCAAGCTAACATAGAATGATGATTCTCCTAAGGAAAATCAAACAAGATACATGTCAATGATCGGTGGATTACTTTATTTGAATCAAACCAGACTAGACATCATGAATGTTGTAAGTATGGTTGCTAGGTATCAAGCTGATCTGAAGGAGTCTCATGTGACTATTGTAAAGAGAATTTTCAAATACTTGAAAGGGACAGTTGATTTTGGTCTTTGGTACCCTAATGATGATGATCTTACTTTGAGCGCCTTCACTGATGTAGATTGGGTAGGAGATGTGGATGATAGGAAAAGTAATAGTGGTGGTGCCTTCTTCTTGGGGAAGAAGTTGGTGTCTTGGTTAAGTAAAAAGAAAAATTTCATTTCCTTATCTACTGCTGAGGTAGAATATATTTCTACTGCAAACAATTGTACTCAAGTAATATGGATGAAGCAGATGCTAAGAGATATCATAATTGAGTATGCTGAGCCTATTGCTATATTTTGTGATAACTCAAGTGCCATAAATATTTCTATGAATCTGGTGCTGCATTCAAAGAAAAAACATATATCTATCAAATATCACTTTTTGAGAGACAAAGTGAGTGATAAAGAAGTCAGACTGGAGTATGTGCCTATTGAGGAATAGATTGTAGAAATATTTACTAACCCATTTCCTAAGGATACTTTTGAGTATCTCAAAGGGAAGTTAGGGGTGATTTCCCCTCCTAATCTGAACTAAGATGAAAGTATTTGTATCAGTCCATGCATTCATACTGATATATTGATTCAGATTAATGTTGTTGTGGCTGCTACTTAGGGGGAGTAGTCAGATGATTCATATATTTGGTTTAGAGCTTGTGTACATTTTCCATTGATGTCAAAGGGGGAGAAGATTAATGTGAAAAACTTTGTAAGAGATAAGGGGGAGAAGAACAGTATGAGAAGAGCAATGTGTAAAGAGTTAGTTGTGTTGATGGTATTTTTCACATCATGTGTTGCCATCAATTCCAAAGGGGGATATTTTTGGATGTTGTGGTTGTGTTGTTGATATGTGGTTGTCATTGATGTCAACCTATTAGCATTGATGTCTTGAAGGATGTATATGTCAAGGATATTTAGAAAATTATAATACATATTTTGAAGACTGTCTGTGAAGCTGTGAAGTTCAGTGTGTTGGAAAGTTCAGTATGATGGTAATTAGAAGTTGCAATTTAAAAGGTTTGTTGTTGAGCCTATCTAGTTTATACTCCATAATTTTTAGAGGTGTGCATCAAGATTGGAGCAAGTTATTAGTTTTTGTGTTCCATTAGTTATTCTATTACTGTAGTTGGTGTTTCTAGTAGAAGAGAATGTAATTCTGGTAATTTTAGTTGTTGTGTATGCTCCTCCATTCTTCGTTGATGTTTCTAGATTGTACTCTATCTTTGTTGCACGTCTGCATTGATCGACATGATTGTGATCAAATATTTTTCCTTTGTGTGTTCAATTTTTCATATTCTTGGCCGACATGATGGTTTTAGCATGTTGCGGATCCTCGTGGGTTAATATTTTAATGTTTGGCATGTTCGAGGATGTTGTTTTAGGTCTTCATTATTTTGTGACCGACTTCAGCTGGTGCGCATTGAGATTTTTTCATTAATTGGGCCGATAGTTTGTAATTCATTTATTCTTTTATTTTTGGCCAACAAAGTTGTTGATGTAATTCCATGTAGTGGATATATAAGAGTGATTGTTTCTTCATTTTGAAGTGTGTGTAGTGCATGTGTGAGAAGTGTGTATGCAAAATGTGCAAATAAAGATTAGATCATTTGATTGTAGAGTAGAGTGTGAAGAAGTTTGAGTGAAGTGTGAAGAAGTGTTTATGTACCTAATCAAAACTGTCATCAGGATTTTGAAGAAGCTATTTTCTCAGTTCAACCTCTTCAGATGGATTTAATCTTAAAGTTTTATATAATACAGTGTGCTTGAATGCATGTGCATTCCTTATTCATTTTCCTTATACTTTTAACAGGGTATAACTTGTGGATTAACCTCCACCATGGTTTTTCCCCTAACAGGGTTTCCATTCAAAAATATTGGTGTTATGTGTGCTTCTAATGTGTTGTTGATTCATGCTTTCAATTTTACTTATCCGATCTGAGATTAAAGGTTAATAAGGTAAATAATTTTTAAATTATGTGACAACTGATTCATCTTCCCCCTCTCAGTTGTCTATTCTTGTTTTTCTAACAGGTTTAAGGGTTGAGGGTTGAGGGATTAAGGTTGAGGGTAGAGGATTGAGGGTATAGGGTTGGGGGATTAGGGTTGAGGTTCTTACGTATAGGGTAGAGGGTATAGGGGTTAAGGGATTAGGGTTTATGGGTTGAGGGATTTAGGGTCAAGGGGGTTGAGGGATTAGGGTAGAGAGTTTACTAAGTGGGTTTAAAGGTTGAGCAATTTGGGTTGAGGGTAGAGGATTGAGGGTACAGGGTTGGGGGATTAGGGTTGAGGGTCCAATGTATAGGGTAGAGAGTATAAGGGTTGAGGGATTAGGGTTTAAGGTTTGAGGTTTGAGGTTTGAGGGTTGAGGGTTGAGGGATTAAGGGTATAAGGGTTGAGGGTTGAGGGTTGAGGGATTAAGGTTCAAGAGGGTTGTGGGATTAGGGTAGAGAGTTTACTAAGTGGGTTTAAGGGTTTAAGGGTTGAGGGTAGAGGGTATTGGGTTGAGAGTAGAGGATAGAGGGTTTAAGGGATTAGGGTTGAGGGTTGAGGGTTGAGGGTTGAGGGTTGAGGGTTGAGGATTGAGGGTCAAGGGGATTGATGGATTAGGGTAGAGAGTTTACTAAGTGGGTTTAAGGGTTTAAGGGTTGAGGGATTAGGGTTGAGCTATTAGGGTTGAGGGTAGAGGGTATTGGGTTGAGGGTAGAGGGTAGAGGGTTTATGGTTTAAGGGTTTAGGGTAGAGGATTGAGGATTGAGGGTATAGGGTTGGGGTATTAGGGTTGAGGGTCCAATGTATAGGGTAGAGGGTATAGGGGTTGAGGGATTAGGTTTTAAGGGTTGATGGATTAAGGGTATAAGGGTATAAGGGTTAAGGTTATATGGTTAACATATTAGGGTAGAGAGAGGGGGATTAGGGTTGAGGGTATACAGTTGATGATTTAAGGTTGAGCATAGAGGATTGAGGGTATAGGATTGAGGGATTAGGGTTGAAGGTCCAATGTATAGGGTAGAGGGTAGAGGGTTTAATGGTTTAGGGTTTAAGGGTTGAGGGTTGAGGGTTGAGGGTTGAGGGTTGAGGGTTTAGCATTGAGGGTTGAGGGTAGAGGATTGAGGGTTTAAGGTTGAGGGTAGAGGATTGAGGTTATAGGGTTGGGGGATTAGGGTTGAGGGTCCAATGTATAGGGTAGAGGGTATAGGGGTTGAGGGATTAGGGTTTAAGGGTTGAGTGTTTAGGGTTGAGAGTTGGAGAGGGGGTAGGAGAGAGAGAGAATTGAGAGAGAGAGGGATGGATGAGCGAGATAGAGAGAATGAGAGAGGATGAGGGAGGGGCAAAGATATATTAGGGTTGAGGATCCAATGTATAGGGTAGAGGGTTGAGAATTGAGGGTATAGGGTTGATGGTTTAGGTTATTGTGATGAGGGTATAGGTTTGAGGGTACATATGGTTGAAGGATGAGGATTGAGGGTCCAATGTAAAGGGTAGAGGGTTTAGGGTTTGAAGGTTGAAGATTGTGGGATTAAGGGTTGAGGGTTGAGGGTTGAGAATTGAGGGTTGAGGATTTAATGTAGAGGGTTGAGAATTAAGGTTTGATGGTTGATAATTGAGGGTAGAGGGTATAGGGTATAGGGGTTGAGGTATTAGGGTTTAAGGGTTGAGGGTTGAGGGTTGAGGGTTGAGGGGTTAGGGTAGAGGGTATTGTGTTGAGGGGTAGAAATTTTAGGGGTTTAGGTTTTAGGGTTTAGTGTTTAAGGGTTTAAGGGTTGAGGGTATATGGTTGGAAAATTAGGGTAGAGAGAGAGGGATTAGGGTTGAGGGTATACGATTGAGGATTTAAGGTTGACGGTAGAGGATTGAGGGTATAGGGTTGAGGGATTAGGGTTGAGGGTCCAATGTATAGGGTAGAGGGTAGAGGGTAGAGGGTAGAGGGTTTGATGGTTTAGGGTTTAAGGATTGAGGGTTTAGGTTTTAGGGTTGAGGGTACAGGGTTGAGGGTTTAAGTTTGAGGGCAGAGGATTGGGGGTATAGAGTTTGGGGACTAGGGTTGAGGGTCCAATGTATAGGGTAGAGGGTATAGGGGTTGAGGGATTAGGGTTTAAGGGTTGAGGGTTGAGGGATTATGGGTTAAGGGTTGAGGGTTGAGAGAGGGAGAGGCGGTACGAGGGAGAGAATTGAGAGAGAGAGAGGGAGGGATAAGTGAGATATAGAGAAGGATAGAACAAGATGGAGTGAAAAATATATATGAGGGTTGAGGATCTAATGTGTAGGGTATAGGGTTGAGGACCTATAGGGTTGATGGTTGATGGTTTAGGGTTTAGGACCTACATATGGTTGAAGGATTAGGGTTGAGGGTACATATGGTTGAATAATTAGTGTTGGGGATCCAATGTATAGGGTAGAGGGTATCAATTTTTGAGGGTTGAGGATAGAGGGTAGAAGTTTTAAGGGTTTAGGGTAGAGGGTTTAGGGTTTGAGGGTATAGGTTTTAAGGTTTATGGTTGAGGGTAGATGGTGAGGGTTTAAGGGTAGAGGGATTAAGGGTTGAGGATAGAGGGTAGAGGGTAGAAAGAGAGATATAGAAAATAAACCTATAAAAAAATCAACTTTCCCATAATGAGAGCGTGTTTTGAAGTAGTAGAGATATGGCCATTTTTTTAACAAGACATAACACGCTCGCGTTATAATCTGAGCACATTATAACTCAATAGAATTTTTTCTTTCTATAAAAATGGTAATAAACTCAATATAACCATGATCTAAAGGCCCACATTCAACATGTTCTCCTGGTTTTGTGCGTGCTCCAACAGAAAAGAGCTTTTTGATGATGTTGTGAAGCATGCATGCATGTTTTTCACATTCCACCACCTTTGGATGAAATAGCAGATCTTTCACGTTGAAAGGCATATAATATTAATTAAAGTCTGAATTTCATTCAAAAGTGATATACAATTGAATTTTGGAGGGGAACAAGCTTTTAAAAAATTCAAATTGTTGAGGAGTTTGAAGAAAGAAGAACCAAAGGCTACATAATTGGGTAGAACTCCTCCATTTGAAACTCTGGTTTTTAAGGTATGCAAAGTATTTACACATTTTCATTCATTGTATTATGGCTTTCTTTTATTTTTTTAATTTTTCATATTTCATGTTGATCATTGGTTGTTTTTCATTATAACCTTAGCTTGTCAATGCACATTTTAAATTACACAATTCTTTACACTTGCCAATTACATTTTTAAAACACATCTCTTTGATGAATTTTTTTATTTAACAATTGACTTACCTTGTGTATGCTTCCACATTTTATATACACATATATATGACATAAGTTATAAGGAAGTAAAATAAAACATGATTTATCAATCCTTTATTATGGATGTGCATACCACTCTCCAAAGCTTTCATTTTGGTATATAAAAGGGGGATGTTGGAAAATGTACTTGAATTTGTTTTTACACCTAAAATTTGCATATGTTTGAAATTATCTAATAAATTTTCAATAAATCTATTATTTTCATATCCTACAATCATTATAGTCCACGATGACATATATCATTGAGGTATTTTGTCAAACAGTTATACCAAGCAACTGATTGCCTTGTCTATGCTACCAAAATTTCCATACATGTCTCTAAAAAATTGGATTATACTCCTCCCACATTGATAGATCTTTGAATCTATTTTGGTTTTAATATCTATTTCTAAATTTACCTCATCCCTTATGTTGTGATATATTTTAAATGTTTCCTTGATTAGTCTACCTACAAGGGATTCTAACTCTTCTCTCCATTATTTCAAGACTCTTTATTCTTGAGGCTAAGTTAGCAACATGGGGAAAGGTTCAACCTATCCTGCAATCATTAAAAAGATAGTGAGCTTGGCAAGATAGTGAGCTCACTCACTAGCTTGTTAATGCTACCACATTTTTCATACATTTCTCAAAAGACATTATTATCAAACAATTCAAATGCCTATTCCATGCTTCCATTTTGAGCCTATCTTGCAATCATGGCATGCCACATTACTAGATTTCTTTAAGGCATTCCATCAAAAAAATCATGTGTCAAATTGACAAGCTAATGGAGCACCACTATCTTGCCGATGCGGTAGGATCGACAAGGTAGGGGCAGTGTATGCCTCATAAAAATGGCTCACAGTGATATACATCACCATGAGACCCCATTTTTGTGAGGCATATACTGCATCACCGTGAGACCCATTTCTATGAGGCATACACTGCCCCTACCTTGTCGACCCTACCGCATTGGCAAGCTAGTGAGCTTAGCAAGCTTGGCAAGCTAGTGAGATCACTAGCTTTCCAAGCTCACTAGCTTTCCAATGCTAACACATTTTTCATACATTTCTTCAAAATCATTATTGTCAAACAATTCAAATGCCTATTTCATGCTTCCATTTTGAGCCTATCTTTTAATCATGGCATGCCATATTACCACATTTCTTTAAGTCATTCTATCAAAAAAATCATGTGTATAAATTGGCAACCTAGTGGAGAACCACTAGCTTTCCAATGCGGTGGGGTTGACAAGGTAGGGGTAGTGTATGCATCATAGAAATGGGGACTCACAGTGATGTATCATCACTGTGAATCATCACCATGAGTCCTAATTTCTATGAGGCATACACTACCCCTACCTTTTCAACCCTATCGCATTGGTAAGCTAGTGAGTTTGGCAAGATAGTGAGATCCATCACCATGAGACCTCATTTCTATGAGGCATACACTTCCCCTACCTTGTCAACCCTACTGCATAAGCAAGCTAGTGAGGTCACTAGCTTGCCAAACTCACTAGTTTTCCAATGTGGTAGGGTTGACAAGGCAGGGGTGGCATATGCCTCATAGAAATGGGGACTCATGATGATGTACATTACCGTGAGTCCCCATTTCTATGAGGCATATGCTGCCTCTACCTTGTAAACCATGCCACATTGGCAAGCTAATGAGATCACTAGCTTCCCAAGCTCACTAGCTTGTCAATTCGGTAGGGTTGACAAGGTAGGGGCAGCATATGCCTCATAGAAACGGGTTCTCACGGTTCCATGAGACCCCATTTCTATGAGGCATACACTGCCCCTACCTTGTCAACCCTATCACATTCACAAGCTAGTGGTGCTCCACTAGCTTGTCTATGGTAATCATACTCTTCTACAAGATGATTGTAAGTATTTTGTATGGCGCCTTGAATGACATATATTTCATTTATTTGTATGGATTCATATTTTAGGAAATAATATTTATCTCATTACCATTCTATAGGTAAAACTATCCACCATGCCAAGGAAAAAAACAAGGAAGCAACTAACAGACGAAGAGTATGAAACCAATAAAGAAAAGGAGAGACAACGGGTGAGGACATATCGTGAGAAGAATAAATTGGATATGATTGAAAAAAAAAATCCAATTGAAGATAAAACTCAACCATGAAAAAGAGAAAAGGCATTGGCAGCACAAAGGGCACGAATGCGAAAGCATCATGGTAAGATAAATTCAAATACCATAGTTGAAGAAACACCCTCTATTGCAAGCAAATATGGAGGGACACCATTAAGAACAATTGAATATGGAGGGACACCATCTACCACAAGTGAATATGGAGGGACACCATCTACTAGAAGTGAATAGGGAGGGACACCATCTACCACAAGTGAATATGGAGGGACACCATCTACCGCAAGTGAATATGAAGGGATACAATCCACCACACCTCATCATCACTCAAATTTGACGAAGAAGGTATGCAATCATCCCCATGTCAACCTCAAGGTATGTCATTGTGCTGATTCCAAAAATAAATTGGAGGCCCTTGTTATGGATGGAGAAAACATCAAATACCCTACAAGCTCAGTTGTTGTTACCGGAACGTGGCTTATAAGGTACCCACATAAGAGTGTTAAATATTGGTTGTTTTAGGATTTTGACACACATCATAAGATTCTTCATTACTCAAACCTTGTCATGGAATCCAATGTTCGTTTGACTAAATATGGGGATAGACCTTTGAACAAGACCTTATGGAAGGTCTGTGAGTCTAAACGTGAGGCAATACTTGACACAATAAAGAGTAGAGTAGACCCGGATGGTTCGTTGGATTAATTTGTAAGTATGCATATTGGTTCTTATTAATTTATAATTCTATGCACATTAATTTGTATGATGCAAATTCTATGATTCCAATGCTATCATATTCTTTTACTTTTCCTATTTGTAAGTAACCAACTAAAAATTGATTGGTTTCCCCTTGCAGAAAATGTCGATTTATGAGCCATCGAAGACAATCTCGGCCAAAAAAATAAATGCAACATCCTTATTTTGATGATATTGACAAATCTCAATTATTATTTATAGCCATTAGTGTGAAGCTTGGTGAGGGAATTTCAAGTTATTCATTTGAAGTTAACCTTATCATGAGCACCTATGATGTAGACATTATAAGAGCATCTTTAATTTCAAGTTATTCTATTCATGAGAGGTTCTTTGTGCAATAGGTATATTGGAACTCCCAATGAAGATATATGACCAAGAGTGACTAAGTTGAGAGACTTGCATGCCTATCCTCAATGGAAGCATCAAGATTTATGCCTTGTTGTTCCCAAGTTGGAACCAAATGGTGTGGATTTTTTGTTTGTAAGTTCCTTCCATCTATTTTCATTTCATTTCCATTTTGGATGCTCTTTCTTTTTCTTCTTTTACTTTGTGTATTTGTAAGTAAACTACTAAAAATTGATAGGTGTCTCCTTGAAGAAATAATGTTGATTTATGAGCCATCGAAGAGAATCTCAACCAAAAAAGCAATGCAACATCCTTATTTTGATGATCTTGACAAATCTCAATTCTCTCCCTATTATAACTAGAACCAATTGACTAACTTATTATAAAAACTTCATTTATTAAAATAAATGAACCTAATTATTATATATCAATATCAATATAGCATAAATTCTATTAAAATAAACATTTGTAATGAGATTTACTAAAATATTCAAATTTATTGCTACCTTCAAACATTTGTAAATCAAGCAATGTAATCCCTTAACAATCCAAATTGCAAAAGGAAAAAAATCTTTGACGAACTGTTACCCAGATACCGTGTCCATTGCAAAAATTATGTCTAAGGAATTGGGATCATGTAGGGCACCTCTACAATAACCTCTCTTGGTTTTTGTTATCTCATAGTCATTTTTTCGTGGTGTCCAATTTTGACTTGATGGAAAAAGTGTCAATTACAAGCAATGTAAAGTTGTAAAGTGGTGTAAATTTCATTTTGTAACTCATGTGACCAAACATAATGTTCCAACATGTCTGAATGGGTACATTTTTCTAAGCATGGTCCTCTTTCACACCCAAACACACAGAATCACTCTGAGCTATGTTCAACTGACTCGATCCCTTAAGGGTCCAAAGTGCAAAAGGGAAAAAATCTTTGATGGTCTATTACTCAAAAAATTTGGTGCTTACAAACTCTTTGTCTAAGCCTACATGATAGTATTGGGCCCTTATACAATAATCTCTCTCAGTTTTTGTTACCTCGTAGTCATTTTCCCGTGGTGTCTAGTTTTCACTTGATGGAAAAAGTGTCAAATGCAAGTAGTGCAAAGATGCAAAGTGGTGCAACTTTCATTCTAGAAATCGTGTGACCAAATGGATTGTTCCAATACATCTAGATGGGTGGATTTACACTAGGCATGACCCTCTTTTTCACCCAAACACACATAATCTCTCTGAGCTACATTCAACCGACAAAATCCTTTAAGATTCCAAAGTGCAAAATGACTGCAAACTTGAGCATGTTGTTACTCGAATATCGTGATGCTTATAAAATTTATGTCAAATCCTATGGGATTATGTTGGGTCCCTCTACAATAACCTCTCTTAGTTTTCACTATCTCAGAGACGTTTTCCTGTGGTGGCGAATTCTCACTTGGGGAAAAAATTATCAAATGCAAGTAGTTGAAAGTTGCAAAGTGGTGCAACTTTCATTTTGCAATTCGTGTAACCAAAAAAACTATTCTAAAACATTTGGATGGGTACATTTATGCTAGGTATGGTTCTCTTTCACACCCAAACACATGGAATCACTCTGAGCTAATTCAACCGACGAAATCCTTCAAGAGTCCAAAGTGCAAAATGGCTACAAGATTCAACATGTTGTTACTCAAATACCATGATTCTTAGAAACTTCTTGTATGATTCTATAGGATTATGTTGGGCCCCTCTACAATAACCTCTCTTTGTTTTTACTATCTCAGAGGAATTTCCTCGTAGTGGAAGATTTTCATTTGGAGAAAAAGATGTCAAATGCAAGTAGTTGAAAGTTGCAAAGTGGTGCAACTTTCATTTTGCATCTTGTGTGATCAAATGAATTGTTCCAACATGTCTGGATGGGTACGTTTATGCTATGCATGATCCTCTTTCACACCCAAACATGTGGATTTGCTCTGAGCTACATTCAACTGACAAAATCCCTTAAGAGTCTAAAGTGCAAAATAGTTACAAACTTTAGCACGTTCTTACTCAAATACCGTGATACTTAGAAAATTATTGTTTGAGCCTATGAGATCATGTTGGGCCCCTCTACAATAACCTCTCTCAATTTTCACTATCTCAAAGGTGTTTTCCTGTGGTGGAAAAATTTGTCAAATGCAAGTAGTTGAAAGTTGCAAAGTGGTGCAACTTTCATTCTGCAACTCATGTGACCAAAAAAATTGTTCCAATGCATCTAGATGCATATGTTTGCACCAGGAATGGTCCTCTTTTGCACCCAGACATGCGGAATCGCTTCGAACTACATTTAATTGGAAAAATCCCTTAAGAGTCCAAAGTGCAAAGTGGTTGCAAACTTCATCATGTTGTTACTCAAATATCATGATTCTTAGAAACTTCTCATCTAAGCCTATGGGATGATGTTGGGCCCCTCTACAATTACCTCTCTCAATTTTCACTATCTCAGAGGAATTTTCTCGTGGTAGCGAATTTTCACTTGGGGAAAAAGTTGTCAAATGTGAGTAGTTGAAAGTTCCAAAGTGGTGCAACTTTCGTTCTGCAACTCATGTGACCAAATGAACTGTTTCAACACTTTCGAGTGGGTATTTTTACACTATACATTATCCTCTTTCATGCCCAAACATGTTGAATTGCTTCAAGCTACATTCAACCGACATAATCCATTAAGATAAATGTTAAATACTATTCAAGATAAATGTTTGTATGATAATGTTTCAATAAGTGATGCAGATCAAGGTGGAGGTTCTCCAAAAAAACATAATTCAACAACCCTTTCAACTTAGGAACCCTAACTTGACGTTCTTCTAACAATTTTCTCAATCTTGGTTGTAGCATTCCAAACAGTGAAAATTGACCATCATTCCAAGTACCCTTTTTCCCTTTTAGTAACATATCACAAAATAAGTTATGATGTTTTTGGAACAAATCACTCAAAATTGGACTACTATGATGACCTTAACGCCTAATTAGGCTAGTTTGAATAGGGGTTTATTGATTATCTACACTCCAGGTCTCAATTCTTCTCAAAAATGGCTCAAACATGTCTCTTAGGGTCTTCCTATTCTCACCAAACTGATTCCCACACTTTCCCAATGCTTCTTTATCAAATCCTAACCTCTAGCCATCCTTTCATGCCTAAAAACCATGAAATTTCATCTAGGGCATCACCCAATCAACTCATAACTCTATCCCTTGCCCCTGAAACTTGGAAAACACAAAAAAAACCTAATCTACCTCCATTCCATTGAGTTTGACAAGATTTCAATGGTGGAATGGAGATTTCTACATTTTCCTTCCTTTCAACCCTGTTGAACTAGGGTTTTTGACCTATCTAAGGCAAAATGGCAATAAAATCCTCAAAACTTAATGAAACTCAATAAAACCAACACCAAAAAAAATCTAATTCAATTCTTCATCCAATACAATCAGCCTCAATTCATGAAACCTTCGTACAAAATCGTACAATGCTCTGAAACAATAGGAAATGTTAGAAATCTTCAGAAAAATTAAGGGTTTTTATTGAATTCTCTCCAAAATACAAGTCACCAACCTTGGGATCACCTTCTCAAGGAAAATTTAAACATATTACATCAGTTTTCTAATCACCCTTTGAATTCCAATGACCAAAAACCTTCTTTCCAATCGATGACCCTTCATATTCCCTTTTTTGCATATTTTTCAATTTTGCAACAATGACAACATTTGCAAAGTTGATAACTTGAACCCACAAACCACCTAGCAACCTATTAAATGACTCAATACACATGTGACATGGTTAGTACATGACATTATAAAATAAAACACAACCAAACCAAAAATGACAAAATTGCCTCATGGAGGCAAGAAATCAACTAGGTGCTCCTACACCAAGAAGTTAACTACTCATCATCTACCATGAATATTATGTTTTGCAAGTGTTGTGAAGATTATTTTTACTTTTCTTAATTGATTTGTTTGAATCAAAAGATTAAATATACTGAAATATTTTTATGAAACATCTCATGGAATACCAAATGAAAATGTGTTTTTTTCTTATAGATAAATCATTTCATCAAATTCTTTGGATTAAAATAAATTGAGATATGTAAGAACAAGGGAGAATTAGGAAATAAATTTCTCAAGGATATTAAATAAGCCTTCTCTCCCATTGCAATTTTGGTTGGACTATTACTTTCAAAGTATTGGGAATGCTTTGCCTATTTTCTAGTTAGTTGTTGTCATTGTAGAAGGCTCATCCCTTGATATATATTATATTCATTTTTAATCAATTATCAAGTTAATAATCAGTGCATTTATTTACAGTTAATCTTTTCTTTTCAATTTTTGTAATTTTGTAATTTGTAATTCTACTAGTATTTCTAGATATATTGAAGTTGTTTAGCGTCAACTAATAAAGTTGTTTAGCATCAATCAATAAATATTTAAGACAAACCATGAAGGAAAATAATGATCAATGCTAGGGCTAACCAATTAATAATTATACACATGAATAAGTCAAGCATACATGTGAATATGGGAAGCACAAGTACTCAAAAACACATAAGCCTTGAAGTATACACATGAATACATGGTATACACAAATTAATACAAAGTATATGAATGAATACAAGGTATACACATGAAAACACGTAAGTCACAAAGTATGCATTTAAATACATGAAATTCACAAAGTACACACATAAGTTGTAAAGTATACACTTGAATACACGTAACTCATATGTATTGAACCATGGATTTATAATGAAAATATGGACACCATCGATAAAAAAATGTTTGTATTAATTGAATAGCCATATAGGCATACATCAATATATGTTTATATAAGTATAAAATATATACATAAAATCCATATAGGCTTACAAGAATTCCATATAGGCATACAATTTCAAATATATCCAATACAAAATATGTTCAAAAATGCCATATAGGCATACAACAAAGGGCTCTAAAGTCAAAATTCATTGCTCTGCATCCTCTCGAAATAAATTATTTCTCTTTACTTGTCGACCAGATGGAAATAGGTATGTCACTCATTTATTATGAGGCTGAGGAGTGCTCCTGGTGCTCCTCCTAGGGTTTAGTTCCTAATCAAGATTTATCTGTTACAATAAGAAGTAAAGACATTAATATATAGAAATTACATTATAAAAAATGTTATTTAACAAAATAATCACTTACTGCCAGTAGGAAATCTGTCTCCTCATGGGAATAATTCAATGCTCATGTTGTGGCATTTTGAAGCCCTGTAGAAACCATCCAAAGAGAAATTAAACTACGAACCAATAATGGTTTGATTTTTCACTAACTAACATTTATAAAAATGAATGTAAGTTGAAATTTAGTAATCTTCCTCATACATCCTCTGTGAAATCCATCAAGGAATCTATAGCAGATGAAACATCGAGCTCCATTTCCCTATGAATATTTAGAGGTGTATCTGCTTCCAACATCTGAAAATAAATCAAAAAATTATTCAATCACAAAAACTAGAATAGAAATCGATGCCATGGCCTATAATGTATGAGATAATGAACAAAAATTTGAGTACTTATTAAACTATATATTTCTAACTATCATGCTTACTATTTTCCCTATCCATAGCTTGTTTGAAAGCACCTGTTTTTACGCTTTTACCCACAATAGCAAGGTGGTGAACCGTTTCATAAAATGATTTCACAGACATGTACAATAACTGTGGTAGCATAGAGAAGATAGTGAACTATTTGAAAAAATGCCTCAAAGAAATGGGGTCTCATGGCACAATGGAATGCCATTACAAACAAATGTTTAATGGCATTCCATCACCATAAGACCATATTTCTTTGAGGCATTTTTTCAAATAGTTCATTGCCTTCTATATGGTATTATGCTGGGATGGGGTGGATGGTATAGTGTGGTCTTGGTTATGAAATGGAGGGTGATCATGACATGAAGAGGGAGGGGTGGGGACATGAACAAGTGGAATAAAAGGTGGAAGGTTCCATGGATTGGTAAATTGAGGATGAGGACCTTGAAAATAATTTGGAGGGGAATTTTGGCTAAAGGTTTGGTTTCTATTCTTCAAGCAATGAGTTGTTTGAAAAAATATCTCAGAGAAATGTGGTTTCATGGTGATGGAATGGCATTCCATCACCATGAGACCACATTTCTTCAAGTCATTTTTTCATAATACTCACTGCCTTGACTATGATATTGCTTACTATTATGCGTTGATAGATTTTTTCCAAGCATCCATGCAGTTTGTTGGAAATAACCTATTTTAGGCTTTTAGCCATAGCAGCAAGGAAGTGAGTATTTTGATAGAATGCTTCGATACATGTATGTATGGAAAATGTGGTAGCATAGAAAAGGTGGTGAGATGTTTGAAGAAATTCCTCGAAGAAATGTGGTCTCATGGTGATGGAATGGAATTCCATCACCATGAGACCACATTTATTAGAGGTATTTTTTTGAACTACTCACTGCCTTGTCTATGCTATTACTTACCATTATGATTTGATAGATCTTTTCCAAGTATCCATAGTTTGTTGGAAAGAACCTATTTTATGATTTCATCCATAGCAGCATGGAAGTGAGTAGTTTGATAAAATACTTTGGTACACATGTATGGAAAATATGGTAGCATAGAAAAGGTGGTGAGTTGTTAGAAAAAATGCCTCAGAGAAATGTGGTATAATGGTGATGGTGATAGATTTTTTCCAAGCATCCATAGTTTGTTGGAAAGCAACTATTTGAGGCTTTTAGCCATAGCATCAAGGAAGTGAGTAGTTTGATAAAATGATTTGGTACACATGTATGGAAAATGTGGTAGCATAGAAAAGGTGGTGAGTTTTTTGAAGAAATGCCTCAAAGAAATGTAGTCTCATGGTGATGAAATAGCATTCCATCACCATGAGACTACATTTCTTTGAGGCATTTTCTCAAACTACTCATTTCCTTGTCTATGATATTGCTTACTATTATGCTTTGATAGATTTTTTCCAAGCATTCATAGTTTGTTGGAAATCACCTTTTTTAGGATTTTAGCCATCGCAACAATGAAATGAATTGTTTGATAAAATTCTTTAGTAGACATGTATGGAAAGTGTGGTAGCATAGAAAAGGCAATGAGCTAATTGAAAAAATGCCTCAAAGAAATTGGGTCTCATGGTGATGGACATCACCATTATACCACATTTCTTTGGGTATTTTTTTCAAACAACTCATTGCCTTGTCTATGCTATTGCTTACTATTATTCTTTCATATATTTCTTCCAAGCATCCACAACATAGACAAGCTAGTGAATTGTTTGAAAATATGCCTTAGTAAAATGTGGTCTCATGGAATGCCATGACAACCAAATGCAATTGTAAGTTTCTCCTACTTATTACTTATGCTATGCAAAGTAATTGCATCACTTCTTATGTTGAATTTCTAAATAACTATATTGGAGTTGAAATTTTGTCATCTATCAATATCTAGTTATTAGTTATGGGAATGTGAAGTAATGCTTTGAGTTTGAAATGTGTGCAATGTAATATAATCAATTGAATATACACTACACAAATATTTTACTTTTACAATTCATTATTTAAACTCTTTATTCTATTACCTACATGTAGGTTTGTGTAAATCCACTAGCAGTGGGAGGTGTTCCCATGAAACCTCCAATATTAGCCTATTCAACATCCAAAATCACATATTAGAATACCATTCATAAAACAATGCTATTAACACGTAATAAATTTATAATTTTTTACTAGTTACATACCTCAATAGTAGATGTAGTGGAGTAATAAGTGGGTGTAGAGCTAGTGTATCTAGTATCAACACTATGTCCCTAAAATTTTATCAAAATCATAAAACTAAATTAGTTAATATTGCATTTCAAAATTGGAATTTAATAATTAAATTCAATGAACATGCTAACATTTACCTAAGTATCAATGCCATAGGCCTCATTCAAAATTTCAGCTGCCCTCGCCATCCCCATAGCTATAGACGTATCCTTCATAGCAACCTCCTGAGTGTCAGTGGGGTCATATGAAGAAGTTTCCTCGCAAGCCTAACACAAATATTGTCGAAGCCCACCACTCGAAGACTCCCTTGGATAGCACTGTAGTATAGGCTTGGTATGTTGGATGACACTCTAGGTCAAAGAGATGATGGCCTATAAAGTTTCTACCTCGGCACTCTCTTTCACAATGGAAGGGATAATGACATGCTCATGAGGCGGCATAGTGAGAGGTCATCTTGCTTGCCTCCTAGGATCCTACGATGCATTGGGTCTATCTTGAGCTGAGCCCCTACCTCTCCCCTAAAAGTCCCTCATATCAAAATAATTTAGTATTTTATTTAGGATGAACTCACAGTATAGTTTCCTCAAGAAATATTGCAAGACTTTTCAATTGTTGCATGGTGGGTAATCAAACACCATGTACCACCTATCCCAAAAACATTTCCTAATCTATTGGTGGTGGCACCAATGGATAGGAAACCTCTTCACATTGAGGTTAATATTTTCATTTGTGCATGGATCAGTAAATAATGAGAACAAATCTAATTTCGCAATTTTTTCATCTTTTACATCTTTATATGATAATTTATCCCAATAATAATCTCTAGTTGCTTGCCTCCTATCTTTCCAACCAGTTAATTGTTTGCTGATTGAATCTACATGTTTTAAAATTTATTTGAGTGAATTTGCAAGGGTCTTTCTTTCCATGGTTGAACTGTTTGGATCGTTCAACCTCGTCATTAACTCCTTGGTTTGTTTCTTATTATTTTTAATTTCACTCATTAAGTTTTTTTGAGCGCCAGGAGGATGCTGAGGGATTGGTGGAGGAGATTATTGTTTTGGTTGTGGATTTTGAGGATTTTTTTGATGTTGTTGTTGTTGTGCTTGTTGAGGATTTTGAGGGTTTGTAGGTTCATCAACATCTCCTACAAATTCAAAAAATAAATATAAAAAACAACCTAAAACTAATAAATTCACAACAGAAAATAAAAAATCCTTACCTCTCACACCTCCTCATCGACGTGGTGGCATCCTGACGACGAAACAAAAATTTGATGAAAAAAATTGCTAGATGGCTCCTCCCAAAATGTGAGCATGGAAATGAAGGGTTTTGGTCGTGGGCACAAAAAAAAGTCACAATGAAAGTGATTTCAAATTGCTATTTTATTGCTTTTAATACCTCACAATGAGAGCACATTATAAAATTTTCATGTCATAACACACTCGCATTATGGTCTTGTTGTGGCCGAGCCTTAGGCTCGACACACCAAGCCATAATGTGAGCACGTTATTTCAAATTTGGCCACAAATATTCTCCCCATATTTTTTCACCCGCCCTGATCTAACCACCTTCAATCAAACCCTCTTATATGGAACCCCTCTGGGTTTAAAACATTAATTTTTCTAAATAATGTGATTTAAGGAAAAATCAAGATGTCCCACAAGTAGGACATGCTATTATGGGATAAAAAAAAAAGAGTTTTGAAAACCCTAAATTTCCTTCATGTTTTTGATATGGTAAGCAAAATTTATAGGGTTTTGTACCCTTAACACAAGGAGCCACAAGGGCAAAGAAGTTCAAGTCCAAAAAACATACACTATAGACCAACAACAGACAAAAAAAAAATAGACAAAACAAAGACTAATTGTCATTTTCCTAGTTCTTGGACAAGCGATTGACTACATCATCCCCAACCCAAACCTGGTCATCATCAGTATTCTTCCCATCCAATTCATTGTTCATAACCATAGATAGAGTGTTGGTAATGAAGTGGACTAGCTTAACAGTAAAATGAGTCAAGCCACAAAAATTGTTGTCCAACTTTTCCATCCTTTCCTACAGCACATGACGCTCCTCCTCATGATGCACAACCTTCACAATATCAACACGCTCCACGTCCAGTGGTTCTGAGGACTGAGAAGCCAAATCCTCTTTCTACACTTTGCTGCTATTAGGAACAGAGTGGGGCCCTCCAGCATACTCCTCCTCCTCATCCCTAGACACATCCTCATCCCTGTAATCTTTTCTATTAGACTACTCCTCTTTTGAGTCCAAGTCCACCTGCAATTTCTTGTTCTTAGTCAATCTACTCGCCCTTCTGATGATGGCCTCACCACCAGTCACCATTGTAGCCATGAACATCGTATCCCCCTTAGAATCCCTACCCATCTCATTTTTACCTTTGTTGTTCTTCGTCGAAGGCTCCATCAAACCCTTTGCATCAACCTTAACTTTCTTCTTTGGGGTGGGTTTGCTAGGAGTCTTGGCAGGGGTTGACTTGAGTTCATAGAGAATAGTCACAACATTAGTCTGGGTGTTTCCCACATTCCCCTTAAGTTTTTTTAGTAGCAAGTTTAGGCTTGTGAGCATCAAAAACAACCAGATGGGTTGTTCTGATGGGACCTTTGGATTCGATTGGGGAAATATTGGTCACAACAAGAGGTTCAATTTCCTCAACCTGGATAACAAATATGGGTTTGGATAGGCATAATACAAGATGGAAGTGGTAGAGTCTCATAATAAGACCTTGGTGAAGTGACAAGGGTGGGGTGTCATCAGGATTTAGGCCAATGGCCTCAATGCATTTTTTGACAAAGCTCTCTAAGTATTTGAGAAGGAAGAAAGGAAAGCTTAACAAAATTTTATGTCTAAGGTGATTTAACAGAGGAAAATGGTAGAAATAGTAAGTTTTGTATCTAACTTCAAGAGTCACATACTTCATAATGGTAAGGAAAACCTGGTCCCAAGGCTGCGGAAGAGACTCTCTCTCAAAACCTGACTGGTTACAAAATGACTTCTCATTCCGCACAAAAAAAATATTTCAAACTATCATTGTCTTGGGTCTTAGTATGCTTCAGGTAATTTTTACCAGTACTCAGCAGCCCTATCGCCTACACTATCACTTCCTCATTTACTTCGAAGGAAATATCGCCTAGAGTCACTCTTCGATCTTTCCAAGAGCTAGAAAATTGTGCAGATAAATTAGGGTCGTGACCCACCAGACTCTCCATCAGAGGAGAAAAACTATATTCAACACATATATGCCACACCAATGGATCTTTGCAAAATTCACCTTATTTGTTTGGCTCTATTTGTACTCTATCACCACCCATAATGCCTCTCTATACATAGAATAACCAGACCACATATGAGAGAAAAAGGTTAGAGAAAATGGTTAAGTGAAGCGTCACCCACACACTAAGGATTTTAAGCCAGACAGAGTAGCCTTGGGTAATCAAAGCAATGTACAGGATGCATGCGTGAGGAGGTAAATCTCAGAAAGAAGTCTTAGAGGAATCATAGATTAAAGCCTTCATACACTTTTGGCTAGATAAGAAAAAATTATGGGAATGGAAGGTTTTCCAACCATGTTGTTTTTACCTAGACACCTAAGCAGGACAACCACAAGGCTAAATTTAGAAACATCAAAGAGTCTGTTCTTTAGAAAAGGAGACAAAATAGTGGAAAGGATAGAGCTAAAAAGGAGCTTTTTCTCATGATAATTAGTCACATCAATAATAAAATCACAAGACTTCATAAAAATAAAATAGCTTAGCATAATCTCCAAAAGGATATTACATAAGGTACGACCCTGCCTGGCCTTGTTCTCGATGTACCTACCATAAATCCTTATGATGCCCATATTTTCAAAAACGGACTCCACCCCATTATTCAAAATTTTCCATTTATAGGACACCTCGGCATTAACACTCATCCTCATAGCCCATAAACAAGCATGTGGACCCCCCATAAAGCCCATAAAGATGCATAATTAGTTATTATCATTTATTAAGAAAGGTCTTTGTTCTTTCAAGATTAGACCTTGAGTACCTAGTGGTAGGCTCCCCAAATTGTGCCAAGACTTAGAGAAATTCCAATGAGTTCCAAATTTGGCAAAGGCATCAGCCACTTGATTACCCTCCCTGTAAATGTGGGTAGTATTCTTCAAGTTCAACTTGGACACAAAGAGCCTTATGTCTAATAGGATGTCTTTAGTGCTCCATCCCAGTAATCTGCCAAAGTTAAAAACATCAATATTAGACTTAGAGTCACCTTCAATATGAAGGTTCTCAATCCCCATAGAAACAACAATTTGTAAGCCCTTTAGCAATGCACAAGCTTCCATGATCATAGAAGACTAGATACCGATCCCCCAGAGTACCCAACAACAAAATCTCCTTTGCAATCTCTTATCACTCCTCCTATGCTAGCTCTACCCGGGTTTCCTTTGGCTGCCCCATCAAAATTAAGTTTATACCACCCCTATTTGGAGGTTTCCAGATAGTTTTACCCCTAGCCATGACTCTAGTGTTATCAAAGGAGCTAGCATCCGACCTTTGATGCTAGGAATTGGCCATAATAATTTCCCTTTCAGTCGGACCCTTTTTTGATATTTTCCCCTTGAAGAACAAAATGTTTTCCTCAATGAGTTGGGAACCAATACCAAAAACCTCCTTTGGAATCATCTCAATGTTCCTAAAAATCTTGTTGTTTCTCTCTTTCCATAAGCACCAACAGATAATGGGGGGACCTAGTTCCAAATTTCATAAGGTAAGGGGTGAATGAAGGGTCCTATCCAAATAAATATGAATGATTTGATATCCTTACACATAGTCCATTGAATTCCCAGACATTATAAAGCCAACTCCCAAACTCCAACAACAAATGGGTAGTGTAGCAACAAGTGGTTCATAGATTCTTCACTACCTTTGCATAAAAAAATCCCGTTGGGGATTTGGAATCCCCCTTTCCTCAAATTGTCTTGGGTAAGAATCTTGTTATGGTAGGTAGTCCACCAAAAGAAGTTAACTTTTAGGATCATGTGTCAATTCTAAACCCTCTTCCAAAGGTCAAGGGAAACGCTCAGGTCCGTTAGTAGATTGTAAGTCGATTTAACAAAAATCTCACCCTGCTTATTATGAGTCAAAAATAACTCATCCCCCAAGTTGGTTGAAGGAAGCTTGGTTAGAGAAAGTAGTTCCTATAGGGATTTGGAAAGAAGGCTTAGACTAGGGGAAAAAGGGAAGCAAAGAGATATGAAATTCCACTTCCTAGCACCGTGTGGGCCTAGGAGGTAATCACTAATATGAACACCAAAGAACCTTTGAGCCAACCTCACAAGATTCCTAAATTCAGAGTTTTCTAGAGGGGTATCAAGTAACCAGGGGTCCTCCCAAAATCTGATTTTATTACCATTACCAATCTTCCATTTCATCCTATTCCTAAGAAGACCCTGTAGACTACAAATACTCCTCCAAGTTAAGGAACCTAAAGGGTGAACCTCTGAGAGACACTCAATCAAAGGTTGGTTTTGAAGATACTTATCATTCATAATCTTGCACCAATCCTTCCTATTCCTCAGATGTTCCCAACCCACCTTGTCCATCAAAGCCTTATTTGTATTAGAGATAATCCTTACCCCAAGCCCACCACAATTTTTAGGTTGACAAACTAAGTCCCATTTAACCAGAGAAAATTTCTTCTTTTCCTCGATCCCAGAAAATTCCTTTGAATTTTCTCCAATTTCTCAACTATATATCTGGGGATCTTAAATATGGATAGGAAGTAGATTGGGATACCTTGAAGAGCAAAAGATAAAAGATATAGTTTACCTACATGGATAAGGATGAAGCCTTTCCACCCAGCCAGTTTCCTTTGGTTCCTTTCGGGGACCGAATTGCAAAAGTCAAGAGTAACTACCTTGAAATTAAGGGGTAAACCAAGATAAACTAAAGGAAGAAAACCACTCATACATCCCAGGACAATAGTCACCTGACCTTATGGGTTAGGAGTGTTTTTGAAGAAATAAATCATACTTTTGTTATAGTTAATGCACTAGCCAAAGCAAGCAGCATAGTTGTTAAGATAGATTTTCCATTTCCTGGCTTCAATCATAGAAGATTTCCCAAATAGGAAGGTATCATCCACAAATTTTTGGATCACAATTGGATCTAAGGAAGAGGAAACCTTGATTCCCTTAATAGTCCCCTCTGATAGTAGATTGAAAAATTTCTTGCTCAAGACATTCACAATCAATATAAACAAATATGGTGAAAGGGGTCCCCCTGTCTAATACCTTTCCTAGCAGGGAAGAACCTAAAGGGAGACCCATTAACCAACACAAAGTACTTAACCATTGTTACACATTCCATTATGATTTTGATCATAGATTGGTCAAATCCAAAATTAGCTAAAACTTTAGAGATAAAGTCCCAAATCACCTTATCATAGGCTTTTGATATATCTAATTTAAAGGCCATACCAGCATAGTTGCATCTATCCATGAAATGTAGTAATTCATGGGTGGTTATGGTAGCATCAAGAATGTGGCGACTAGACACAAACCATTTTTGAGTAGGGATGATAAGTTTATCAAGGAGAAGTTTGATGCGGTTCACCAAAATTTTAGAGAGGATTTTATAAAATGTATTACAGAGACTGATAGGACAAAAATTAGTTATAGAATGGGGGTCACCAATCTTGGGAATTAAGGCTAAGAAGGTGTGGTTTAGTTGTTTTAGAATCTTACTAGATTTTTAAAAAATATGAGCAGCTAAAATGAGGTCCTCATCAATTGTGTCCCAAAAAAATTGAAAGAACATCGAAGGAAAACCATTTGGGCCAGGTGCTTTGTAAGCCCCCATAATAAAAGTAGCTAGTCTGACCTCCTCAGGAGAGACAACATTGAGGATCTTGAGGTTATCATTCTTGGTAATGATGGTCGGGAGAGGGTCCAACAACAGATTATCCAGGGTCGGGTTAGAAGCCTCAACAGGAGTCGAGTAAGCCATCTAAAAATAATCTACAGCCAAGAGACCGATTTGGGTGGGCGTATTGATCACATCCCCCTACTCATTATGCAATTTAGTAATTTTATTCCTTTTCTACAGAAACGTGAAAAAAAGAGGTATTCCTGTCATCTTTTTTAGCCATTGGATCCTGGATTTTTGTTTCCAGAAGATTTCCACTTTCCTTAGAATTTTTTCCCTCTCTCTCCAGTACTCAATTTCATGGTTGTAAGTAGGAAGACTAACATGCCCCTCCTCCATTTTATTTTGAATAATTTTCAGTTTATCCCCAAAAACTCTTTTTTCCTAGAATACATCCCCAAAAATCCTTTTATTCCAGCCTTTCACCATATTTTTGATGTGTTTAATTTTTAAAAAGATCCTGAACATAGGAGAGCTATGAACATGAATATTCCACTATTCAAAAACTTTATTTTTGAATACAGGGTGTAAATTACACATTATATCAAATCATAAAGGGAATGATCCAACAACAGACATGTCATTTGAGATCAACAACAGAGGATTGTGATCCAACACCGTCCTGGGTAGAGCTCGAAGATTGACATCGAGAAGGCTGGTCCAGTTATTGGAGCAAAGGAATCTATGTAATCTTATTTGAATTATGTCCTCCCCATGATGCATATTGGTCCAAGTAAAGGCTTGGCCCAATAAGTCTATGTCAATCATGCCAATAGAACTGATAAAGTTAACCAGATCAGCCATACTATCAGAATAATCCACCAGACCACCACTTTTCTCTAAAGGATACAAAGGGGAATTGAAGTCCCCAGCCACCAACCAATGAGAACCACTATTGTTTTTAATCTGATCATAGAGGACCTAACACAAGGAATTCCTAGCATTCCTTTGGTTGGGAGAATAGATATTGATAAGAGACCAAGAGCCACCCAGGAAGGAAAAGGAAACTCCCACACTACTCCCATAGCAAAATATTTTAGATCCATTTAATCTAGAGGGGTTCCATAGCATAACCAAACCTCCCAATTCCCCTTCAACATCACTATAAGAGTAAGTGGCCTCCAACCATAAATACTTAGCAATATTGTCAAAATTACCTTTCTTCATCTTGGTTTCTTGTATAAGAACACATCAATCTTATGTTCTAAAACATAGTTTTTTAGAGCTAGCTACTTATGGGAGTTGTTTAACACATGCACATTCCATTACATGACCTTAATTTTTGAACTTTCTTGAAGGACACTTCCAATTTCCTCTGGTTACTAATGGCTATCTCATTTGCAATCTCTCTCAGCCTAGCTTGTCTTTGGCTAGGTCTACTAGGTTTGGAGTCACCACCCACATCCACATTCTTCTTCCTCCCTCTTTTCTTTGGAGTTGTCTAGATATCCTCTTCCACATCTTTCTCCTTAATCAATCCATCAGAACTAGAATTTGTCTCTTCAATAACTCTAGTACTCTCTTGTTCCCAAGGGTAAGTTCAAGAAGTTGGCTCCACGAATAGGGGAAGTTTCGGAAAAAAAAAATCTCGCATGAAACATGTACGTGTTTTTAAAAAATGCATACGCATTATGGATCAGGTACCCTAGCCTAAATTCATAACATGTATGCGTTATGATTCGAGTAAACGAACCTAAAATGTGTACACATTATGAAACTTTTACGCATTCATAATGCGTACGTGTTTCTTAAAGCTATTTTTTTTTTAAAATAAGCAACTGTGAAAATCATTTTCACAGTTAGTTTTAGCATGCTAGAAGGAGAAGAAGATCACGTACGCATTTTAGAGGGCCATATTCCATAAAATTTTCACTGCCACCTCCTCCCATCGACACAACCGACCTCAACAACCTCCAGGTTGGTTGAATTCTGCCATTCTTTTGCTTTATATCTTGCATTTTTGTTTTATAATTTTTATTTAGTTTTTGTTTGTTTAGTTTGTTTTAGTTTAATATTTTATAGTTTTTAAATCACATTTAATTAACTAAAAACATCAACGAAACAAACAACATTAAATTCTAAATCGAAAACCATAAAAAATAAACCTGAATTCGACACATTTAAAATTTAGAAATTTCAAAACCCTAAACCTTAGGTTCTAAAAAACATAGGTCCTTAAAAACTAATTTACCCAGACCATTAATCCTTGGACCTAAACCCTAAAACGTAAACTAAAACCCTATTTGTAGGTTAAATTTAGGTTAAGGCTAGGGTACAATTAGGGTTTGGGTTAAGCTTTAATGTGTAGTTAGAGTTCAATTACAATAAGGGTTACGATTAGGTTTAAGTTTAATATTAGAATTCAATTAGGGTTAGGGTTCAATTAAAGTTGGATTTCAATTAGGGTTAAAACTCATTAGGGTTAGGGTTCTAAGATAAATATCTGGGTAAGGGTTGAGGTTAGGGTTTGTATTCAACTAGGTTTAGAGTTAGGGTTATATATTTCTATTAGGGTTAGGGTTGGATTATGATTATGAATTAAAAGTTAAGATCAAGGTTAGGGTTGGAGTTAGAATTAGGGTTCAATTGTTGTAGGGTTAGGGTTGGGGTTAAAATTAAATTAGGATTAGAGTTTTGATTGTAATTTTGGTGAGAGTTAACATTCAATCAATATTTAATTAGGGCTATGATTAAGGTTTATATACAACTAGGGTTAAGTTTCAACTAAGGTTATGATAGGATTTAATTACAATTAGGGTTTAGGGTTAGAGTTCAAGTTAGAAAAAATTAGGGTTCAAGTTAGAATTAGTGTGATTGTTAGGGTAAGGTTTAGAGTTAGAATTCAAGGGTTGCAATTAGAAATAGTGCTATTTATAAAATCAAGTTGGGTTTATGTATATTTTTTAAACTTTATATGTTATATTCGATCTCATGGACTGAAGTTTTTTGGAGCTATTAATTACAAAAATATTTTAAAAATTCTAATATATAATAAAATACTATTATAAACCCTAAAAAAATTCATAGTTTCACATGTATAAATATGATTTCATTGTACAACTAAATTTAAATTTAGTGAAGTCTTTGTGTACTTAAAGAATCCATTTTCAATATTTCAATAGAGCTCAAGCTCATCTTTGTTTATTTTGTATGTATTGTAATTACCGAGTTAGCATATATCTATGTGTCCCTTTGAATGTCTTCTATTAATTTTTTATTCTTATCTAAATAGTATGCTTTGAAAAAAATGAATGAGATTATAAATTAATGTTAGTGTTAAACTTATAATTTCTTCTTAACTACTTTGTCCCACTATAGAGAACTTGTGTCTCTTATCATGAAATTTGAAAATTTAGATAAATTAATTTATTCCCTCGCATTTAGTTAAATTCTATGTCATGCTTGATAAATACACATGTAAATTCACAATAGATATACCTTATCTCTATAGATATACTCTTTTTGGGAAACAACACACTTATAAGTAAATGTCCCCTCGCCCCAAAAGATAAAGCTCTAGAGACCCATAAAAACTTAGAAGAATAAATTACTTATTGATGAATTAGTTAATTAATGATACACATGATATTTATGAGCTCCATTAAGCACCCTTGTCTAACAATAATCCTTTAATATAAATAGAATCTAGTATAACTTTTACTTGAATTAAACTACATGGTTTTCATCATTTACCCATTTTCACACTCATTCTTGAGTTGTTCATAACATAAATTATCTTGGGGACCTTTCAAGTTCTCTTTTACCACCTTTATATATGTAATAGAAGACACTCTAAACAACCCCTAACCTCCTATTAGCACCCAATTTGAGAAATCAAAGTTATATATCTACATGTGTCTTATTTTTCATTCTTTAGTCCTTTACCTATATAAATTAAATGGTTCCTCACCTCATGTCCACAATCTCTATTTCTAATCTTCTTATTTAATTTTCCAAATAATGATTCAAAGAAGCCTCATTGTTGATATTGTAGCCTTTTGTGAGCTCTCAATTCTTGATACATTTTATCCAACTCCTAGTTTAAATGTTGATGGTGATTTATTTAAATAAATCTTAAGTCTTTACCTTAATCCATGTGGTTTTATTTATTTTAAATAAATTAATTAATGCATATCATCTAATTTACCTATAGTTTAATTATCAAGTGATATCTAGCTAAAAATAAGTTTATGGATTCAATTTAATGTGTACATGCTATGGATTTTTAATGTTATGGATTTTTTAATGTTATAAATGGAATGGTCGTCAAATGAAATGTATTTTGAATTTGTACACATTCAATGTGATTTTTAAATAACTTTCAAATTGTGTGAATTAGTTAATTAGTTTGTTGATATATATTTTTTAATTGTTTAACATGCAGTTTCCATTTGGTTACATTCACATGGATTCCGTATTTAACATAGAGGATTTTATGCCTGAACCACAAATTCTTGTAGATCCCATAGATCCAAAACCACCACCACAATAAAACCCTACACCTCCAAAGTCTCCACCTCCTAGCCCCCCACCCCATGTAGTAGATCAGGATTAGTTGAGAGAGAGCATTAGGGAAAATATTATTGTGATTAAGGGAAATATAGATCTGATAAAAAATGAGCCTAGAATCCCCCCCCATCTCGCATGGTTTGCATCTACGATGCAAAATATTTTTGATAATGTTCGATCTATTGATGTGGACCTAGATAGGTTCCATCAATGGAGAGAAGAGAGGAGATAATTCTATATAGATGGGTTGTCTTATAAATAAATTAATGACCTTAAAATTACCAAACAAGCCATGTGCCAATATTTTTTTAACCCCCAAACAAACCAACCAATTCCACCCACCAAAAAATGAATTTCAATTTTATGGTGTAGGCACCCCCGGATAGCTACACATTTTTGGGATAGATGGTGGATGGTGTTTGATAGTCCACCACATGGCAATTATGAGGTGCCCCTATACTTTTTGAGAAATTTATGGGTTTAGTTTGAGTTGGGTTTAAAACCCAACTATTTTGATATGAGGTCATTTCAGGGAGTTGGGCGTGGCATGACCCAACATAGATTAGGAGCACTTTTTGATCCTTTGTGATGTTCTTTGATTAATCCTATTTTTCCTCCTTCTCCTAGTGTTCTCGCTGCATTTTAGCACCAAACCATGTTATTGACATTAGGAGCATTGAGTTCTCTTTCAGGACATCTCACTCATTAGACTACACACGTGGTGGCTGAAGTGATCAATCGAGAGCATGGAAGCTCAGGAAATAGGAATAATCAGGCATCCACTTCAGGTGACCCACATGCATCTGGGACAGAGTCATATTTGGATTTACTATATTCTGAGCGTCATCCTATACAGGTATGTTCATCTTTTGAACTTAAATTTTTTTTTTTTTGAAATGTGCAAGATTCATGTAAATAATAACATCAAATTATATATATAATACAATGTTAAGTCAATAAGTGTTCGGTGTAGACGCATGATCACACAATGCCTGAAACTCAAAATGATCGTGTCTATATGTCGAGTGTTGTAGATTTGGGCTCACCTTTTGGTCAAGTACTTGAACCAATATGTATTAAATAGTTTGTGTGGATATATCTAATTTATTTTGAATGTGTACACATGTGTGAATTGATATATTATATCTAGATGCAGGGAGGTCATACGATACCTAGTACTAACTAGCCACAAGTTGTGGTGAGCACTCCTGAGCCATCATTAGCTCAGGTGCATGCTTTCAAATTTTTGTTAAGTTTTAATTAAATACACATCATAGATCTAATTTAATTTTTTCATTTACATACACATGCATGAATGATCAATACAAAGTTTTGTACATCTATATGCAAGTATTTCATGAGATACCCATCGCAGGTGCACTTGAGACATCGTCAGCATTTATGCATGGAAAATCTCAGGTGCGTGATCATGAGGTCATATCATTCAAGTTTGTAAACTTTACTAAATCTCCTAAACATTTTTACGGATCTTATATATATATATATATATATATATTCGAGGTTTTAACATTTTGTTTGATTTATATGAATATGCAGGATATAGTAGATAATGCATTTGGATCTTCTCAAGTGACAGTTATGCTACCCATTGAACAAAATGTGCCAGTAGATTCACATGAGCATATGGTAATTTTGCATGCTAAAAATCATTTTTATTGTATTTACTAGATATTTAATTAAATTTTTATTTTTATCTAAAATTTTATATTTTCAAGTTTAAATATGTTTAATTATATCAAAATTTCTAAACAAATTTGAATCTAATTTAAATTTTCTTGTACTCTTTTATAGCATGATGCGGGTACATCTAATTGACATGGAACAAAGAAGAGACTTGATTTGACTGATCGGCCTGATAGTTAGATGGTTTTAAATCTTAAATGGACTATAGATCTCTAGTTTAATTTAAATATATGTGTTGGACTTGACATATAAATTTTGAACATGTTATTTTATAGACCATTTCACATACATTATATCAATTAATATTATCATATTTGTGTTTATTTATATCAGTTGACTTTAATGTGATGATTATATATGCAGTCAATTATGATCGTGTTATGTTCATTTTGATGATTATATGCACTCGTGTATTCATAGATATTTTATCTAATTTTCAAGTAATACATGCACTATATAAATTCTTATCTCTAGAATCAAATTGCATATATATAATTTATCACATGGTTAGGTGACAAATTAAAACATTCCTTAAATAGTTTAGATTATATTCATAATAAATTAAGGGCAGGTAATTTTAACTATTTTCCAATTCTAGCAAATGTTTGAATCAATAAAAAAAAATCTATCTCCTTGTATGTATAAAATGTATAATCTATACAATTGAACAATTATATAGAATGTGGTAAACACAAGATATGAAATGTATAATCTATAAATTTGGAACAAGATATTTAAAAAGTGACTAATAATTTCATTGAAGTTCATACATTGAACAAACATATATAATGTATATTGATGTTTAATACAACTATATAACATGATGAAACATATTTGTGCACATGCATATACAATTATTTAGCTTATCAACTTTTAGGTGAAGACCATAAATTGATATTTACATAGTCTCTTGATAAAATAATATTTTAGTGACAATCACATGGTAGAATGACTTGATGAGAACCTACAAAAATAATTAATGTAAGTAAAGAAACTATAATTTTTATGAGTCATTTAAGTAAATAATTCATGCGAGAAAAGAACTATATATATTAAAAGTTGCAAAATTGGATCTTATAAATTCCATACAAATTAAAATGATGTTTTCCATAGGATGGATTAAGGGGACCTAACAAGATATAGCTTAAGGGGGGTCCTAAGAGAATTCCTTAAGGGGATTTAAGAGGATGGATTAAGGGGATGCAAGTTGGTGGATTAAGGGGAGTTGATAGAATGACTTAAAGGGATGTAAGAGGGTGGATTAAGGGGATGCATGTCATGAACCCTAGTAAATGGCTTAATAGGTCCTAAGAGGATGGATTAAGGGGAATTATGAGAGTGACTTAAGGGATGAAAGATTATGGATTATGGGTATGTAAGAGGATATGACTTAAGGGTCCTTTAAGAGGATGGCTTAAGGGGATGGAAGAGAGTGGATTAAGGGGATTTGATAGAATGAATTGAAGGGATGCAAGAGGGTGGATTAAGGAGAGTTGATAGAATGACTTAAAGGGGTGTAGGAGGGTGGATTGAGGGGATTCATGTCATGAACCCTAGGATACAGCTTAATGGGTCCTAAGAGGATAGATTAAGGGGAATTATGAGAGTGAATTAAGGGATGCAAGATTGTGGATTAAGGGTCTGTAAGAGGATTTGACTTAAGGGTCCTTTAAGAGGATGGCTTAAGTGGATTGAAGAGGGTGGATTGAGGGGAGTTGATAGAATGACTTCAAGGGATGCAAGAGGTGGATTAAGGCAATTTGATAGAATGAATTGAATGGATGTAAGAGGGTGGAACCCCAGAAACCATAGAACCCTAAGGGTTAGAGAATGATTTGAATTAAGGGGAGTTGATAGAATGAACCCTAGAAACCCTAGAAACCTAAACCTTAAAATATATGACCTAAAGACTAGGATATGAACCCTAAACCCTTAAAACCCATATATATTTGTTATTCTAAGTATCTCATGAACCCTAGAACCATAAACCCTAAAATATAGGACCTAAATCCTAGGAGATGAACCCTAAAACTTTAAAACCCATATATATTTGTTATTATAAGCATCTAATGAACCCTAGAAACCCTAAACCCTAAACCATGTGACCTAAAGACTAGGAGATCAACCCTAAACATTAATCCAGATTGAACAGGGTGGATTAAGGGGAGTTGATAGAATGACTTCAAGGGATGCAAGAGGCTGATTAAGGGGATTTGATAGAATGAATTGAAGGGATGTAAGAGGGTGGAACCCTATAAACCCTAGAAAACATAGAAACCCTAGAACCCTAAGGGTCATAGAATGATTTAACTTAAGGGGAGTTGATAGAATGAACCCTAGAAACCCTATAACCCTAAACCTTAAACCATATGACCTAAAGACTAGGAGATGAACCCTAAACCCTTAAAACCTATATATATTTATGGATTAATGGTATGTAAGAGGATTTTACTTAAGGATCCCTTAAGAGGATGGCTTAAGGGGATTCAAGAGGTTGGATTAAGGGGAGTTGATAGAATGAATTCAAGGGATACAAGAGGTGGACTAAGGGGATTTGATAAAATGACTTGAAGATATGTAAGAGGGTGGAACCCTAGAAACCCTAGAACCCTAAGGGTCATAGAATGATTTGACTTAAGGGGAGTTGATAGAATGAACCCTAGAAACCCTATAACCCTAAACCTTAAACCATATGACCTAAAGAATAGGAGATGAACCCTAAACCCTTAAAACCCATATAGATTTGTAGATTAAGGGTATGTAAGAGGATTTGACTTAAGGGTCCTTTAAGAGGATGGCTTAAGGGGATTCAAGAGGGTGGATTAAGGGGAGTTGATAGAATGACTTCAAGGGATGTAAGTGGGTGGAACCTTAAAAACCCTAGAAACCCTAGAACCCTAAGGGTCATAGAATGATTTGACTTAAGGGGATTTGATAAAATGAACCCTAGAAACCCTAGAAACCTAAACCTTAAACTATATGACCTAAATACTAGGATATGAACCCTAAACCCTTAAAACCCATATAGATTTGTTATTCTAAGCATCTCATGGACCTTAGAAACCCTAAACCGTAGGACCTGAATCCCAAGAGATGAATCCTAAACTCTTAAGACCCATATAGATTTGTTATTATAAGAATCAAATGAACCCTATAAACCCTAAACCCTAAACCATGTTACCTAAAGACTAGGAGATCAACCCTAAACCATTAACCCATATAGATTTGTTATTCTAAGAATCTCATGAACCCTAGAAACCCTAA
Source organism: Sequoiadendron giganteum (assembly GCA_007115665.2). Lineage (NCBI taxonomy): Eukaryota > Viridiplantae > Streptophyta > Pinopsida > Cupressales > Cupressaceae > Sequoiadendron > Sequoiadendron giganteum. The sequence goes on from CM021101.1 coordinate 30,287,342, forward strand.
ACCCTAAACCCTAAACCCTAAACCATGTGACCTAAAGACTAGGAGATCAACCCTAAGCCATTAATCCATATAGATTAGTTATTCTAAGCATCTCATGAACCCTAAAAACCCTAAACCCTAAACCATAAGACCAAAAGACTAGGAGATGAACCCTAAACCCTTAAAACCCATATAGATTTGTTGAGAGAGTGACTTAAGGGGATGCAAGAGGATGGATTAAGGGTAGATATAAAAGGATATGGATTAAGGGGCTCTACTATAATTTCTTAAGGGGAATTAATGAAGAGACTTAAGGGGATGCAAGAGGATGGATTAATGGTACATAAGGGGATAGCTTAAGGGGTGTTGAGAGAGTGACTTAAGGGGATGCAAGGGGATGGACTAATGGTACATAAGGGGATGGATTAATGGGTGTTGAGAGAGTGACTTAAGGGGATGCAAGAGGATGGATTAATGGTACACAAGGGGATGGCTTAAGGGGTGTTGAGAGAGTGAATTAAGGGGATGCAAGAGGATGGATTAAGGGTAGATATACAAGGATGTGGATTAAGGGGTCTTAATAGAATTACTTAAGGGGAATCAATAGAGAGACTTAAAGGGGATAGAAGAGGATGGATTAATGGATTAAAGAGGATGGCTTAAGGGGTTTTAAGAGAATGGATTAAAGAGGATATTAAATAAGATTATAAACTTTTTATAAAATGAAAATGAATTAAATTTAGTTTTATATTTATACTCTCAACTAAATGGATCTACAACTATATATAGTTACTTGTCTCTAGGTTCGAATTCCATTGTAAAAAGAGTGCATATCCTCTCTTTTTTGTAAAGAATCTAGTTTCAAGGGAGAACTGAAACAAAAAATGATATAAAACTTTAATTAGGAAATGACTAAAGACAAATATATATCAATTAAATATATATGTACAACTAGATATACTTACCAATATATATTTACTCCGTTGTACCATCTGCATCCTTTCTTTTTTGTAATGCATCTATGATTGTATCATGATCATCCATTGAAAGTGTCCATAAAAATTTATTAGCAGGCCTCCCTTGATATCTAAGTAGTTTTATATTGGTTGCCAAAATCAAATGTGAATAATGCATAATCTTATTGTGTCTTTCATAATCTTCAAATGCAGGCAAGCCATTCTTTCTTATCAAATGTTTTCGAAGCCAAGTGCCAACAACAACCACTAAACTAGTTCGATACTCAAATTTATCATCATCCACTCTAGGATGTACCAACTTATATTTTCTCTCAACACATCTAACCAACTAGTATTGTGTATCCTCTTCATTCCCCTTAGGTGCAATAACAACATACACATGTCCTACAAAAATAGATAAAAAATTGAATAAAGAGTGACTTATACTTAATTCACATATAAAAATGCATACATATAAAATTCAACTCAATAAATAATGTACCTTCTTGTACAATATCAGAAACATGATCATAATCATCTGATGTGAATACTTGATTATCTTCAATTATCATTCCACATTGAACATGTGTCGATTTAGGTGTTAAGGATCCTTGTTGCCATTGTTTGACCCATTCCGTATTTTCACGTACCTCCCAATCACCTGCAATACAAAATTGACAAAATCATGCCAAATCCCTTGTCCATATTGTCCATGTGTTTGCATTCAAACTCTTAAACAAATGCCATTTTTCAGATCCATTAATTATTTCACAATCTTGTCGAGAAAAAATATCATTTTCTTCAACTAACCAAAAGAAGCGGTGAATTATTGAGCTCTCACTTGTTCTTGTAAATAATTTGGTATTGCACCAATCTACAATTGCATGTGCATCTCTAAATTTTGCAACATCCTCAAATTTTAGTTGGTCTCTAGCAAGAGCTCTTTTCACACAGGCACCTACTCCATCGTGTTCTCCCTTACCATGATCGGCTTCAAAAAAACTCCATATGTGTTGGATATTATTTTCCTTATGAACTCTACATAACCAATAAAACATTCTAGAATTTTTAAATTGACCCATGCAATTATCCAACCATATGAGATGTTCTAGCATTTGAATTCCTCTTTCTTTTAATTTTTTGTAAAATATATCAAAACAATATTGAACAAACTCGGATGAATGTAATTGATTATCGCTTACATAAAAATGGTACTCTCTCAAAAAAATATATTATCTTATCTACTATCATTTGCATGTCCATAAACAATATGAACAAAAATAGCTACTTGCACTAAATTATAATACTATGATTGCATTTCTTCTTGTGGAGCAAGAGTATAATTTTCAGCAAAATCAACAACTGACAATATTGTTCCAATTGGGAATGTGTTTTTACATAAATAAAATTGATTATCAAGAAAATGAGCATACTGAGAGTGTTGAAAATATTTAGATACAATATTATCTTTAAATTATTTAATAAATGCATGCACACTAAATTTTTTCGTAATTAGCTCACAACGTTTTTCAATTTTTCCATCTTTTAAAGAATACTCAACATTTTTAATTTTTTTTACACCCACTAATTGTTGTCTAGATTCATCTAAACGAATTTCATGCATACATTCTCCTAATAATGAAAAGTTATCACATCTATCACATTCTCTAGAAATACATGTTTTTAAATAAAATAAGTTTCCATTAGAGGGTTCACAAAACAAACCTGCTATAAAATCTTTGATTCTTTCAGGTGGTATATTAATACCACAAATTTCCTACATAATTTGGTTAGCATGCAAATTGCATCATATATATCAAAAACTATCATAATAACAATGAAATTGTACATGATTCTTACAACAATAAGAGATTCATTGCTTATTAATTCTAACATACCAAGGTTTACACTTTTCAAATGATCTTTGACTTATGTTAATATTCAATGGTAAGATTGAAGCATCTAATTATTTTTTATATAATTTAGTTTGAGTCATATCTAAGAGATGCTTTGGATGAGGTACACAAATTTTGGAACCCACCCTTAATTTTAATATATCTCTAATGTTAGGTGATACTCTTGTATTATCATACCAAAATTTATGGATTAAAGATTAAATTTCATTAGTTAATTTCATGTCCGATCTTGGGAGTCTACCACTAAAACTCCAACATTGATTAATTGGATCTTTTTCAATACTTTATCTTCTTTTAGCAGCTCTTATCAAAGTTTTAGGATTTACTTTTATACATTTACTAATCTTACTTAACATTCTTTTATTTGAAGTTGCTTTATCAACTAAAGCAATTGTTATTGCACGACGAGCTGCATTTTTATCTTTAGATCAAATTTTTTTACCTATAAAATCAATAGCATTAGCAACACTAGATATGACTTGTTCTACTGAATCATCTTTCTTTTTTGGTTTTACAAAAATACCTAATTTTTTCATCACTTTTCTCATTTTCCACATTCTCATCAATTCCACCATGAGTTAACATTGGAATCCTAATTTATTTCTATAAAAAAAATATTTTATATATTTTATTTCCATAAGTTCTAATTTGTCTCCAAGAAACTTTACCACGAAGGTTATCTAGCACATCTTTTTCAATTGTAAAAAAAAATATTTTCACCTTCATCCATTCAAGGGGTTTCATTTTCATTCACACAAGGGGTTCCATTTTAATTTTCAAATTTAAAAGGGATTTAATTCTCATTTTCATCAATATGATGGATTTTATTATCATTTGCTTTCTCATAAGATATATTTTCATCATTTTATTTTTTTTGCAATGTTTCAACCCTAGAATTATTGATATCATCAATGGTGTATCCAGCTGCATCTAAACAAGCAAAATCAATATTATCAAGACCTGGCTTTGAAAAAATACCTAGAGAGATTGTTTGAATAGGTTTTGTAGACATATAAATTTGATCACTTCGACATGATCAAAATCGTCTACTTTATTCATCTATTTCATTAATAGTGATTCAATAATTTATTTAATTCATTATTTCATTTTCTGCCTAAGGTTCCTAAAGTATGTAATTGAATAAATTAAATAATTTACCTTACACCTTTTCTTCTCTAAAATTCAATAAATAGGACAATTTATTTAATTTAGTCATTTGACCTATTTGGATTAAAACTAATTTTTAATTCTTCTTTTTCTCTCTCCTTGTCACATTCTCCATAACCCTCTTTTAATCTGGATTAAATTAATTAATCTATGATTAGGATGTGCACCACTTAATCAAGATTAGTGTCACATCCTCCATAATCTCTCAGTTGCCTCTAATCTCTCATTTAATTATCATAATCCTATATTTGCACAACCTTAATCAATGTAATTAGCCACATTTAGCATACATTTTCTGGTCAACCTTTCCACTTGCATTTCTTGGCCTTGACTCTCTTTTCCATGTGAATTTTTAATTCACATTTATTCACCCAAGGCTCCTCTCTTCTCCATGTGAATTTTTAATTCACTTCTATCTTTCCAAGGTCTACCCTATCCCCATGCAAAGTTCTAGAAGGCTTGACTTGTCACTTTACATGTGCCAAGGATTTCTAGAACCTTTGACTTGTCACATCACCCACATGTGACAAATCTTCATCTTTTTGGAGACCCTCTCTTATCCAATAGACTCTCCTAAGCATGTGAATTTTTAATTCACATTTATTTCTCCAACCACTTCCCCTTTTCCCATGGATATTTTTGAGGAATTCTAAAAGTCCTCAAATGTCTCTTTCATTCTCATTTGGGGACAAGAAGTTCATTTTTGAGGAAATCTTCTCATCCCCCAAGGTACCTACAAGGTACTTTTCCTTCATCCAACTCATGTACCTCTCTTCCACCTCATTTCCACATCACCTCACCCTAGGCCATCTCACATTCCACATGTCAAGATGTGAGGGCTTGTGAGTCCTCAATTCACCATAGCCCTTCATCTTGGCTTTGTTAGATTAATCCCAATCGTTGAATTCTCTAGAGAGCTCAAATTATTCTATAAATACCCCCTCATTTGTCTCATTTTAGGGAATCAATATTTTTCTATAAAAACTCTTGCAAAATTGTCATTTGAGCTCTCATTCACCATAGCATTTAGCATTTCACCCATCTTTCATATCACTTTGCATATTATTAGCTTGTCATCCAAAGAGCATACAAATCTTCAAGGATCAAAGGACCAACCAAGGAAAGAGCAACATGAAGGTATAATCAATAAATTTATTTCATCTTGCTTTCATGTTCACCCTTTCTTAGGCTAATCATTGAGGTGTCCGCTTTGTGTTATTTATTTTTATTGCATTAATAGTTTGTTTAGGATCTCATATTAGGACATAACATTTTAAGGGATCACATTTCTGGCACACCCGGTGGGACCCACAAATGGGTCTATTTGCTTTACGTTTGATGTTGTTTAAGTTGTTTGCAAGTTCGGGTCATAGAGGGGCAGATTTGCCCCATCGAGGGACAGACTTGCCCTTTCAGGTGCTGCAGATGGGTGGACTTTCCCTCCACTCTACTGCAGAGGGGCGGATTTGCCCACCCGGTTCAGCGTTTTCTGACTTTTTTTGCAGAAGGGTAGATTTTCCCACCCGGTTCAGCATTTTCTGACTTTTTCTATAGAAGGGCGGATTTGCCCACCTGGTTCAACATTTTTTATCTTTTTCTGCAGAGAGGCGGATTGGCCCACCCAGTTCAATGTTTTCTAACTTTTTCTATAGAGGGGCGGATTTGCCCACCCAGTTCAACATTTTTTGACTTTTTCTACATAAGGGTGGATTTTCCCACCCGGTTCAGTGTTTTCTGACTTTTTCTGTAGAGGGGCGGATTTTCCCACCCGGTTCAACATTTTCTGACTTTTTCTACAGATGGGTGGATTTTCCCACCCAGTTCAACATTTTCTGACTTTTTCTGCAGAAGGGCAGATTTGCCCACCCGGTTCAGCGTTTTCTAACTTTTTCTACAGAGGGGCGGATTTTCCCTAAATAGCACGTTCGTGAAGGTAAAAAAGTTGCATTTTAGCTTCGTTTTTTCCTTTATTTTTTATTGTTTGGAGTTCTAACCCTCTAACCCTATTTGTTGGTGGGTGAAGTTAGATTTCTTGCTGATACTTTGCAGTATTTTGCTAAAATTCACAAAGGACAAGAAGATAAAAACAACTAACATTTTTTTGCAGGACCATCTATTTACTCAAATTTTAAAGTTTTTTCTTCCTTGTTTTATCTATGCACTTAGTATAATTAGGGGGAAGTAATACTTTTTTTTTTGTGTCTGTTTTTCTTTGTGTCACCCTAAGGGGGCATTAGTTTTTTTTCACCTTCCCCTTGCACTTTGTGTGGACCGGGGGGTAGTTGGAAATAATTAGTGTCTTCTTTCTAGAGGGACCTGCTTGGGTATTTCATCACCCCAAGGAACGATCCCAACCATGCATACCAGTGGGGTATAAAAGGGGGGAGAGCCAAAGCTATACCCCAATTCAGTTACGTCATAATTGGTGAAACATCGAAGCTAGGGTGATACCTAGATAGATGTGAAGAGTTGGTCCGAGCCTTTCAGTATCTCATTGGGGTTTCGGACTCACGCTTGTAACAGATTGGTGTTCACGGTTGTGCCTCACATACCGAGCGTATATCAAAGACTCCCTAGAAACCTTGTGCATCCTAGAGTAAGACCTTTGCTAGTCATACCCCTTAACACTAATCATAGGATTGTGTTTGTTCAAAGTGTCTTTCTGTGAACAACCGGTAAATTTTGATAAGTCAGCTTCATTGAGTCATTTCAAGTCCTTGCCATAATCTCTCATCCAAACCAAGTCACTATTTTTCTACAGAGGGGCAAACTTGTGCCCCTGTTCTGAAATTTTCCATTGCAGAGGGGCGAACTTGCCCCCCTGTTTTGACATTTTCCACTGAAGAGGGGCATATTTTCCCCCTTGTTTCCACATTTTTCACTGCATAAGGGAGGATACACCCTCTTGATCCACTATTTCACCACTTCGAGTCTCTGTTTGACCGTTTGATCATCCTAAACAATCCAAACATCCATTTGACCACTCCAAGCCTCCATTTAACCTTTATAAAATGTCCATTTACCACATTCACATTGATCATTTCACAATTTGGGAACCCATTCTACCATCTTACCGTGTGACCTAAATATTTGCACTTTCCAAAAGATCACTTCAACAACACATCTCTCATTTTTCTTCATCATCATCTCTCAACATAAAATCCCTTAAACCTTGTTTTAGGAGTTGTCTTCTGAATTTACCAAGGTGTTAAGTTTGATCATTATCCTACATATCAATCCTTGTCTTCAACCTAATCAATCCGCTTCTATATTGAGGCATATTTGTGTTGTAAGTCAACATCATTGGCCCAAATCAATCCCCTTTTATCTCAAGGCGTATTCGGTATTGTGATCGTTGATCTGATCAACCAACATTATAAGTCACTTAGGGTGATTTTTAAATCGGGTTCTAGGATCCACTCCATCAACCAATCCTTATCCAAATCATCAAATTGATACATCATCAATTGATTCATCAACCAATCCTTATCCAAATCATCAAATTGATACATCATCAATTGATCCATCAATTTATCCAATTGATCCAATCCAATCTACCCCAAACCTAATCAAAATCCCATCATCCAATCAAAATCATCAAAAAAAATCCAATCCATATCCAAATCATCAAATTGATACATCATCAATTAATCCAATCTTATCCAATTGATCCAAACAATCCAATCCAATCTATCCCAAATCCAATCAAAATCATCAAAACAAATCCAATCCTTATCCAAATCATCAAATTGATAGATCATCAATTGATCCATCAACCAATCCTTATCCAAATCATCAAATTAATTGATACATCACCAATTGATCCATCATCTGATCCAAAACAAACTTATCCAATTGATCCAAATAATCCAATCCAACATCATCCAATCAAAATCATCTAATCAAATCCAATCCTTATCCAATCATCAGATTAATTGATACATGATCATTCGATCCATCATCCAATCTAAATCAATCAATCCAAATCATCACCTAGATCATCCTTGGAAGTTGCATCTTAAAATCACTTAGTTGTTTTGCACGTTCATGCCTGTTCAGACCCATTCACAAACAAAAAAGAAAATGGTAGACCAACAAACTCAAGGTTCCCATCCAAATGTCCCTCAAGATCCTAATAACATTCCACAATATCCCCATAATGGCATCTCATCTCAATCAAAAATCGACATCCATAATATCACACCACCCAATGATGAAAAGATGGTCAATCAACCTGAAGTCACTGTTGACGAATATCTTAGTAATCTTGCCAATGTCCAAATGACAGATTGTATCATAAACAAACATGGGGATAAGATCCTTGCCACCTTACTCGTGAAGGGATTCAAACCACAGTCTATTTTTGATACATCACAATATGCCCTTCCCACATTTGTTGATCCACAAACCTCACAAAATGTTCTAGAGGGTTCCTACGTTCCTAAAGGTGCACCCACTAAAAACTGGTGCCACCCCGAATTTGGAAATGTTGTCATCCATCAAGTCCAATAATATCCTCATCTTCCAACCACAACATCTACTATTCCACCACCTAATTCTAATGATCCCCATACCTATGGCATGCCACCATACATCCCATCTGCTCCACTACTTCCTCCCCCATATTCTAATATTGGGGGCACACCTACACTTACCAATGTGCTATCTCCTCCATTTCGACAACTCCAAATAATCCACACCAACCCACCACACTACCAGCACCACCACAACATACTGCTACCACTCTAGCTTCATCTCAACCCTCACATCCACAACATCCACAACACACTACCGTTCTCACACAACCATCACATCAAGTAGTACATCCTACCTCACAATCACAACAATCACCACATAACACTTTCGTCATCGCCCCCCAGCAATACCATATCTCATCTCACCCATCTCATCAACAACAACCACAACAATGACCCCCACAACAACATGTCCATATCCCTACACAAACACACCATAACCCGCTTACTAAGTACCTTTATCATCCCTCTAGCACATACATTGTTCCATCCCATATCAACATGAATCCTCATCATAATACTCAAAACCAAACAAATACCCAACCGCCACCTTACACCAATCCTTCACAACCTCAACATCATCCCCACCAAAAAATATTGAATCCATACCCATATGCCATGCAACAAACCACCATTGTGCAAAAATACCAATCTTATCCACCCTACTTTCAACAACAACCAACTTCCCAACAAAAGGCGCCTTACACTTCCTATTACCAACAAACATCATCACATCAAAAAAGAGGCCCTACCTCCACACATTACCAAAATTCAATGCAATAATAGGACCCCTCTCTCACTTCCTACTATCATCAAAAATTTCCTTACCAACAAGTGGATCCCACTCATCACAATCAATCCACTTATAATCATAAAACACACTCCTATTTGACTCAACCCATCTATGATCCAACAACGATAGGGCCATCCCCATCATATCCATAATACTATCCATACAATCAATCCACTTTGACTCCCACAAATCCCTTCAATAAGGACTTGGAAGAAGTGAAAGCAGCATTAAAGGACCTACAAGCTAGAGCGCATAAACAAACATTCAAGTTTGAGGACATATGTCCTTATCCTTTTGATCACTCCATCTCCTTGATTCCTTTTTCCAAACATTTTGAGATACCAAAATTTGATAAATACAAAGGAACTAGGGATCCTAGAGCCCACCTTCAAGAATTTTATGCCCATTGCCAAGAGGTCATGCATAACAATTATTATCTTATCTGACTTTTCCCTAAAAATCCACAAAAAATTGCCCTTAACTGGTTTATGGGCCTTGAAAAAGGATTTATCAAAACCTTTGCACAACTATCCAAACATTTTGTCTCCCACTTCTCTTTTAATCTAGAGATGTATATTGACACACTTGATCTCCTAAAAGAAAAACAACGTTACTGAGAGACCTTTGCAAGCTACTTGCAAAGATGGCATACCTTGGATAGTAGGATGAAATTCCCACCATCAAAAAAAGACATGGTCACATTATTTATCAAAAATTCCCACCTATATATAGCTCATAACTTCCAACTCCATTGTATCACCACCTATGCAACACTTGTGGAGAAGGGACCCATCTTGTAACAAGCCCTTGTTGCAAAAGGGCAAGTCAAACATTTTAATTTTGATAGAGAGAAATCCTTTGGGGATAAACCTCGTTATTGGAATAGAAATAAAAGTGTTGTCAATGATGGTGTCACTAACACCAAACATGTTCAGATGGCCACCACCACACAAAATAACCCTCCTCAGCAACAACCATCAGTCCAGAATGCCATATCCATCCCCCAATGGGCACCATGACAACAATCCAACCAAAATAACGAAGGGGGAAACAAATTGTTGTGTAGTTTTGCACACACGTCCCATTGAATGTGGGGACCCTCTTTCTTTCGCTTTTGGTGTTTTGACCCTTTCCTTTTGGGGTTTTTTTTTGCTTGCTTGGGTTTGTGCCTTAATGAATTTTTTTCCAATTGAAGTGGCATTCTTTTGAACTATGTTGAAAATATAAAGTTTTGGCTTTATCTCGGGGTTTTCACTATTTTAGGGAAAATCCCCCTAGGCCGGATTCTCCCGGTTCCTTCTTATTGTCCGAAATTGCTACTTTTTCACTACTTTTCGGAAAGTCCGCACATCTATGGCAGTGTCGAATCCCTGAAATTCATGGTAGTGTCAAATCCCCAAAATCCATGGTGATGTCGAATCCTTGAAAGTCTTTGTGACCATGAATGTCTTGTCGAATGCATTAATGACATTTGTGCGGAGGTCTTTTGGCTTTGATATATTGACTCTTTGAGGAGTAATTGGTCATTTGGGCCTGTGTGTTGAGGTTCTTGGTGTTTGCTGGATATTCAAATTTTCGAGGCCATTTGGATTATACATTTGCATTTCTCGTGTGTGGGTTGTATTCAGTTTGCATTGACCGGTTGTATCTCGACTCCATCAGTTTCAACCTTCAAGTTTCCATGGTATGTAGATGTGCCCTATTCTCTAATTGATTTCATTGGCTTTTTTCTATTTTCTTGGGGAGTCCTTCATAGGTTTCCTGGTTTTCTACATGCGCGTCATCATTGTGCATTTTGGGGTTTCATTTGGTGCACCAGTTCGCTTCTATTTATCAGACATGTGTGTCCTTGTCTGGTGTTGCTTTTTATTTTGGCCGTGGGCTTGCTGTGGTTTCGTGCTTTCCATTTTGGTATATGAGCAGGTCGTTTGTGCTTTCATGGCAGACATTTAGGGTTCCGAACCTAGGGCATGGCCGTTTCTTCTCGAAATTGCTGAGAAGTGGGTCATTGTTTCATGTTTTATTCATTAGGGTCCTAGGTTTGTTGGTTTCGAAGTTCTGGCATAGATCCGAAGTGATTTGAATCGATTTGATGAAAGTATCGAGGATGTAGATAGGTTTGGATTTTTGAGGTCTTTGCGGAATTTCGCTTCCTCCGAATTTCCCGAATTTTCTATCTCCTTTTTTTTTTTCACTTTCTGCTAAATTTCATTTGGTTTCGCCAAAATCCGTTCCATCCGGATTTTCCTGAAGTCCCTGGTCGGGTCGTTTTACCAATGTTCAGCTTTGATACTATTATATTTGGTTTTGCCAAAATCCATTCCATCTAGATTTTCCCGAACAATTCGTGTCCCTTCTTTTTTCTCGAGTTAGTTGTAACTATTCTTGATTTCGCCAGAATCCATCTCTGGTGGATTCTTTTGGGTGTTTTGGGGGAATGTTGAATTTGATGGTTATGGATTGTGGGTTTCTTGGTAATACATTTGATTAACTTAAAGAGCTTATGCTAAGTATTCTTAATGCTTTTCTTTGGTTGATTTGGTGATTTAAATGATGATTTAGAATTTTGTTTGTTTGCTTCACTGGAATCCACCTGGTTCAGATTTTCCCGAAAATCCTTCCCAGTGCATAATCCGCGAGGAGAGCCAAATCTTGAATTTTGGGATAATGATCTTTTGCACTTATTGCTTCTTATGGATCTAATTGTGGTTATTTTTATGTGTTCACAGGTAGGATCAGGACAAAATGTTGCTAGTCGAGGCAAGGGAAAGGCAACTGACCTTGGTGTAGAGGCTTCTGTCATCTCGGATGCAGAAAAGGTTAAGTTGGATATAAAGAGCAGAATTCCTGAGAGTAAGTTGACTTCAATTTGGTCAGGGATCATGGACGCGAATGTAGGCATGTGGGACTACGAGGAATTCAAGGCTAAGATGTCAGCACCAAACCTTCCTCTATTGTCAAGGAGACTGGTGGAATCCGGGTTGGCTCATGTGGCAGGCTTCCCTTCTACAATGCAGTGCTATGAGTTGGTACTGGAATGTGCTCAAAATTATGATAGTGGAACACAGAGGATAATAGGTCCTCAGGGAAGGATTCTTGTTGGTTTCAGTCCTGTGGCCATTGCTGCAACATTTGAGATACCTGATAGATCTAATGTGGTAGGCTTCGACCTGGAGGTTTCCAGGAAGTACTATGAGGAGAACATTATTAAATCTCAACAGGTGATCAACTCTTCGCTAGAGAAGCCTAAATCTCATTTCTCTAAGTTTCCCAAGCAATTATTCAGGCTGAAGTTCAAAAGGGAATATTACAATGCCATTACCCTTCTCAGTAGGTTGATAGGATTGAAGAGTGTGGGGGTTTTTGAAACATGGATGTTCAATGTGATTGCTAGAGTGGAACAGGGGATAGACTATCACTGGGCAGGAGTTATTAGCAATATGATTCACCATCAATTGTGCAATGTCTTGTAGACCAAGACTTTCACTATGACCTCCTATCTAGTGTATTCGTTGGCCAGACTTCATCCATATAAGGGATTGAGCACTAGGGGTATTTTTGGGTAGGATGCTATCTATGAGGTGTATCCACAGTTGCACTTGACTGGTGGAAGCTACCAAAGGTCGAATGATGCCTTCACTATGTACATTACCAGACTACTGTAGGGTGCAGAACATGTAAGAATCTCCAATAAGGCAAAAGAATTGATAAGGATGTATGGAGATTGGTTTATTCAGTTCCCAACCTTCTCATATATCAGATTTGATGGTTTTTAGAGGGCTCCCTATAGACTCCCTAGGTATCCCACTGATCATGTTGTGTTGTTGGAAGTCACTACAAAAATTTGTGACTTTGACAACGTCATGAAGGGAGAGATCCACAAGACAGGTTTTGGGAATGATTTCCCTTTGAAGATAGGAATGGGTGAAGTTTATGCCTCCATTGAGTCTGCTCATGCTTCAGAGGAGGAGATCGGTACTCTTGGGCTTTCTTTTCATTTTAAGAGAGCAAGGTTTGATATTACTGGTGAAGCTCAAAAGAAGGCCAACATAGATTATTGTCATAAGCCTCATATTGAGGATTACTGGATTAACCTTGCTGATGAATTTGAAGTAAGGAAGAATAGGTTTTCCAGACTGCCAGTGGACTTGGTGAGGCTGTATAATGTAAAGGCCATCCCAAATCAGATTGAGGAAGATGGAAATGTGATCCAGGGTCATGTTTATGAGGCAGTAAAAGATAAACTAGTTGGAGAAGTTGACTGGTTGGAAGAGGAAAAGACTGATTTGGATCAGGTTATGGCCTGAGTAATTAAGTACACCAAGATGTGGTTGAAGTACAAAATGTTGGAGCTAGAGAGCGAGGGTGTTCCATGCACCTATGAGTTAATGGGAGACTTAGAGTCTCATTCTTCTTCTAAGGCTTCGCTTGAACCAGAACAAAAGGGCAAAGAAAAGGTGGATTCTCCTTTCAGAATTCAGGTAAGGGAGGCACAGGCTAAAAAGGTTGTGGAGGTGGTCAAATAGAGGAAGCCTGTTTCCGAGAAGAGGAAACATGCTTCTAAGAAGGAAGTTGAGAAAGGGTAGGAAGAAGAAGAATTTGAAAGTGTCCATGCACTAGTAAAGAGGAGAAGGGTTACGAGGACATCTCAAAAAGTGGAGGAAGTTCCCAAGGCTGATAAGGAAATTGAGCCACCAGTGGTAGAGGTGGAGATCTCAAGGGAGAATACTCGAGTTTATATGAGGAGATCAAGGACTCCCTCCCCAAGGGATACTGTAGCCAAGGAGGGTGTTTCAGTAAGTATCCTTGCTATTCAATAGGTTGGTCCCTCCATTCCTCAGGATGCTAGTAGTGTAAGGGAAGAACCAAAATAGGATGAAGGTCCTCAGAATTTGGGTGAAGAAGAATTTCAAGAAGGAGACCTCTTTAATGCAGAGGTAGAAATTGATAGAATAGTTCAATCTCCCTTGGTGGCACATGCAAACTCTCCTACAAGAGAAAAAATAGACAAGTCTCCTCAAAAGGAGGAAGAAATACTAGTTAGGGCTCCTTCACCGGTGGAGGTTGTTGTAGAAGAGCAGGAACAGTAGGAAGAGAACCCAACGGTGGATGTTCCTAAAAGTCCAAGTGTTGGGAGGGATGTAACTACTGATCAGCAAGAGAAACAACAAGATAAAAAAGATACAGTGCCTGCTAGGTCTACCTTTCCTGATTGGCTCGAGAGGGAACTAAAGAGTAAGATGGCAATTTTGGAGGATGCTCCTCCCAATTGGGATGCCCTCATGGCTAATGTTGAAAGAGAGAAGATAAAGAAGAAGGCAAGGGTGGTATCCTGGATTGAGAGGGATGAATCTGCTAATCGGGTGGCCCATATTGCTACCCCTGCTCCAAACAAAGATAGAGATATTGTGACTGATGAGGACTATAATGTACAGACTATTGATTTGGGACATGCTACTGTTGAGCAGGATATTGAGGAATATGAGGGATCCAGTGCAGTTATTTTGGGAAGATTGAAGAGGGCAGTGCAAACTAGGCATGAGCTAGAAAAGGAGAATGAAAAACTAAGGAAATACTTGCAGGATTTGATGAAACCTTTGCAGGCTATTGGCTCCTCTTCTTCTGCTACAGGATTCCTACCCCAGGAGACGATTTATGAGTTGGAAAAGATGAAAGGTACTTCACATGCTACGGTTACCTGGTTGCAAAGTGTCCAAGCTAAGGGAGATGAGGTCATTAAGGGCATATTATCCACTAGAGGGGATGCACTAAGGTTGATTGATTGGTTGAAGGCTGCATTGGCACAAAATGAAATGGATACCAACCTCTTTTTGCAAAAGATTACAACAGTCATGGGGTTCACTGAGGACAGATTAGTACAGTGCAAGATTATTCCTTTTCCAAGAGTTTCTGAACCTTGGGAATGGTATGAAATCCTACAAATAAGGCAGAAGGCCTTGAAGAAGGTCTATAAACAAGCAAAGGAAATTGAGGATGCTCAGACTGGTGTTCATGAGAGGTGCATTTCATTCTTTGAAGTCATGACTGGAAGGAAGAAGTTTGCTCTGAAGTATTTCAATTTGGAGCAGCTTAGGGAATGGTGGAGAGATGTGTATTCTCTAGTCAACAAAGGTTCAGTTACTGAACATCAGTTGGATGATGCAGCAACATACATTGCAGTCATTGATAGATATTTGACCAACAAAACCGAGTGGGATGGTACAGTTAGGCAAGCAAGGGAAGATATCTAGATTCTTGAGAGAAAGATTAGGGTTTTGCCTGTGCCACTAGTTGCTAAGTTGGATAGGGTTCTATTGGTCGTACATGCTGAAGAGGATAAAGCTAAAGACAAGGATGGGGAGTGATTATATAGAGTTACATTGATATTTGTGCTTCCCATTAATTTACATGTATTGGGTTGACCTTTTGATGTCTTGGTGGTTTTGGATGAAATTGGTGCTATGGCACATTTCATATGATTCAAATGTCTTTTGGGCCGACCTCTTGTAGGTCATGTTTTATTGTAAAGTTATAATTTGGGCCGACCTATCTTGTAGATTATCTATAAAAGTGGGCATGTTACCTCATTTGAGTAGTAGATAGGATATTAGAAAATAGAGATAGATAGATTCGAGATAGGAATAGAAGGATAGGTGGATTAAGTGATATTAGAGCAAGTTAGGGTTTATTTTCCAAGAAAATATTGTAACATAAAACTTGAATTGCTGCTATTTTGGATGATTTAATATAAGAGGAATATTGTGTTTGGTATCTATCTTCGGGAATCTCATCTGGCATGGTTCTTGTTATTCTTATCTTTCAAATTGCTTAATGTTTATGGTTAGGGTTTCATGTTTGGAATGTTTCTAGCAATCTCTAGTCCATACTTTTTGTAGTTAACTGATTGTTAGATACTTTGCAAAGTTAGCCTGGACTTATATTTGTGCTTAGTTCAATTGTGAAAGTTTATTCATCTCAATTACTATAAGGTTGACTAAATGAATGTTTATAATTTTAAAATCTTGCAGTACCTTAGAATATTGCACTATTTTTGTGACATTGCAGATTCATCTGGGTCAAGCAGAAATTAGTTTATGATAGATCGGTCCATTTTGAGCATCTTGTCCTGTGGCACTTTCAATCTTAGGGTTAGAAGTAGTCTTAGAATTATCTCTGGAACCTTTTATCTTTTGAAATTTTTTTATTATCTGATTTGTATCAAATTAGAAAATATCAATTTATTGCTTACATTTGATAAGTGTGAGGTCCAGCTCTGCTCGTAGTAAGGTCCCTTTGTGATTACCAGCATTTTCACATTATCTCTGAGTTGTTTCACTACATTGTCAATACTTGACATTAGAGACCTTGGGGTTATCTCTTTTCCCATAGAGATTTACCTTTCAAGAGAGATAGGATATCACATTCTGTCTGAGTTGTTGCTATGCAGAAAACACCATCAACAAATTTGCATTAGAAGGAGGGCCTTTGAATAAGCAAGTTGGAGTGTTTCTTAAACGCCATCTCTCCTGAGAGACTTAGAAGAAGAACTAGATCCACTCTAGGAGAAGAAGAATTTCAAGAATTACAAGTCCCTACTAGGTCAAAAAGGACCAGAAGAAGGGAAGAATCATCATCAGCTCATCCACTCCTATCATCTCAATCATCTTCATCTTTATCTGATTCTGAGGGGATTCTCATTCCACAACCACAGCCTATCATAAATCATCCATTACCACACCTACCTCGACCAATGGCTTTTCTTGCTACTAATCCATCCCCATTGATTTTCAATAATTACAATGTTATGCCCAAAAATCTTGAGCATTTCTGCTCTAAGTTTCATACTCATGATCCTAATAGAATTGCAGAAGAGCATATTAGGATTTTTTCAGACTTGTCTGAGAGATAGAGGGATTAACCATGGGGATGTTGCATGTAGGTTGTTCCCTTATTCTTTAGGAGAAGAAGCCTTTTATTGGTATAATCACTTACTTGTTGCTTATGTCTGTAATTGGATTGAGTTAGAAGCTGCATTTCTATAGAAGTTCAAAATTCCTATTAGTGCTAATGAGTTATATCTGCAATTTACTGGAGTAAAAAGAGAAATCAATGAGCCCACAAGATCATTCAATGATAGGTTCCATCGAGCGTATACCAGACTCCAGGCACCTTATGTTGGATATGAAGATATTGCTTTAGAGATATATCTTGAGGCCCTAGATAGCCTTACAGCTACCTTCCTGAAACAAAGGACTAATCCTCTAGATACTTTTCTCATTGCATATGCAGAGGCAATGAAAGTCAACACAAACTTAAGGCGGCATTTATTAGGACCTTTTCCATCTTTGGGACCTATTGCTCACCCTAGAAAAATCCAAGCCCTTAATCAGGCCTTGACTAGTCATGCTCCAATAATGAATCCTGTGTCATCACTACCTTTAGTTCCTTATCCAAGTCCACCTATAAATCAAGCTCAACTTATAAATTCTTATCCCCAGCAGAGAGTCAATCAACCCTTATAGCAGCAACAAGTTGGTTTCCCTTCATATTTACAAAATTAAGAAGTCTTGAATCAGGTTGTTGGTTCTGGGAATATACCTGGATATCCTTTGGGAGGTAATCCAGCACCACCTAGCAATCTGGATAAGGAAAGGTTCGATGAACTGTCTAAACAAGTGAAGAGGTTGAATACAGAGGTAACTTATTTGAGAAATCAGAATAGCCAGCTTCAGGCTACTCAGAGGAATGTACAAACCAGCTATGGCAGCGATTTTTTTTTTGAAAGAGGTCAATACTTTGATAGGAATCAAAATTATGACAAAGGGCAGGGTTCTAGTCAGAATTTTGATAGAAGACAAGGCTCTAGTCAGAATTTTGATAAAACCAACAAGGTGGACAAGGATTTGATAGGGGGCAACAAAATAGGTAGAATAGATCTTGGAATATTGGGCCTAACAGTGGGGGGATTCCTACTCCTCTGGATCAATTTGTTACTCAAGAGAAGCCTCCAAATGGTGTATACTTAGCAGAAGTAGCTTTGTCTGGATGGTGCAGACTCCATAAAACAAGTCAACACTTTGAGTTAGACTGTGCTAAATTTCAGACCATAGCTTCTATCTTTCAGTATGAAGTGGAAAATAATTTTACTGGACAAGAAATTGTACCTTCAAACCCTTATGGTTCTCCAGTACTAGTACTTAATCATGCTCCATTCCCAAAAAGTGAGGAAAATAAACCAGATGAGGTGTCTAGCATAGAGGATGAGGCAGAGTAGGTGTTGAATGAAGATGAAATCTCCCAATTGTTTAACAAATAAAATGAGAATGACAATGGCCCTTTAGATGGGGAAGAAGTTCAGATGTTTCAACAGCCAACAAAGAATTATGACTTAAGAAATAGGACTAATAGGAGTCCACAGGTTGGAGGTCCTTTCACCACTTCTATTCCCCCAAACAATTTTAGTACTCCACCTGATCCACAAGCTAGTAACAACCCATCTTATCCTCAGGTGCCGACACAATATCTGTCAAAAGGAAACAATGCTGAAGATTCTAAGGAAAAGCAGGCCAATGGCTACAAGGAATCCCAGGCTAACCTGAATGTAGAGCAATTGGGTGAATATGTGACTGAGGAATTCAAGAAAGTGAAGGTAAGTCTTTCTAATTTTGAATTGTTAAGAGTTCCTGCTATTAGAAATGCAGTTTTGGGATCATTTAGTTCAAATACAACATCACAAGGGGTAGCCATGGCTAAGGCTACTACTAGGCCTTCTAATTCTCACACACCCAGAAGTCAAGTCTCACTTGTGGAAAAGAGGGGAGATAAAGATAAAGGTCAGGTTGCACAATTTGATACTCATCTGAACTTATTTCAAGGTAAGATGGAAACTCCTCCTCTCCTAATTTATGTCCGTATCTTCGAAAATACTTTGCATAATTGTCTTCTAGATTTAGGAGCCTCTACAAATGTTATGCCTTTTTTTGTTTGCAAAGCATTGGGTATCACTCCTATAGCTTCCCAAAAGAAGGTTACTCAGTTGGATAAAATAGAGGTGAGTGTGGTTGGAGAATTGAACATGATTCCTACACAACTTGCATCACATCCTAGGGTGCAGCAAGTGATCAACATCCAAGTTGCTGACATCTCTGATACTTATGGGTTGATCTAAGGTAGGGATTTCACTAAAGATTTAAATGGATACACATCCATAGATCACTCTCACATGTGGTTACCATGGAAAGGAGTTCCAAATCAGATCATAATTGAAAGAGAACCTAGGATGAAATATGTGATCATAGAATACCAAAATATCTCAAATGAGGTATTGGTGTCTGAAGTTAGCATGGGAAAATATGTGTTGGCTACATCAGTAATAGAGGATGAAGAAGTTTTTATGTTCCGGGATTCTTTAAATGAACACCTTCTGGAGAGCAGCGGTCCTGAGCCTTTGATTGAACTAGAGAATGAAATAAGTGAGGAAGATGACAGACAGTTTGGTTTGTTGGATAACTTTCAGGAGTTCATCTAGAAGTGTATGGAAGATCAAGTGTAATTAAAAGGAAGCATGACATTTGAGGAGTTGTTACTTCCAATTTGGTGTAGAGTACATGATGCCTCTCATTTTGAGCTGGAATGTGACTTGTGTCAAATTATAGTCAGACAGATATAGAAATGCATTAACCCAGTCCTACCTACTAGACTCAATGTACAGGAGGAGTTAAATGGTGATAAAGATAAAAGCTCGATACTTTTTGTTCCCAATAAATAACAAGGTAAATTGAAGCCGAAAGAACCTGATGGTTGTTGGAAATTAAAGTTTGATACATCTAAGTTCAAGTAGGGTGCTAGAGCTGGATTTGAATTGATTAGTCCCAAAGGAAAGAATTACTTTGTTGCTCACAGATTCCAGTTTCAATGC
This sequence comes from Sequoiadendron giganteum, assembly GCA_007115665.2. Lineage (NCBI taxonomy): Eukaryota > Viridiplantae > Streptophyta > Pinopsida > Cupressales > Cupressaceae > Sequoiadendron > Sequoiadendron giganteum. Next base: position 30,307,606 of record CM021101.1, read on the forward strand.
ACTAATAATGTTGTTGAATATGAGGCTTTGATCCATGGCTTACTGATGGCATCAAGGAAGTAAGTTAAGCTATTATAGGTTTTCAGAGACTCTGAATTAGTGATCAAACAAGTAAGAAAATAATATTCATGCCATGATAGAAGGATGACCAATTATAGGCATAGAGTGTGGGGTCTCATTGAGGGGTTTGATGCCTTTAATATCCAATTGATCCCTAGGAACAAAAATCATGTTGCTGATTTCTTGGCTCAAGCTGCCAGCACATTGCAACCTTTGTCACTTTCAAGGTTGAAGAAATTTTCAATTGAGCTCACTCCAGTCCCTTCAGTACTTGACAACATTACCAATTTTCAGGTCTTTGAAGATGACAAGCATATTTTGGATTTTATTACAAGTTGTGATGTTTTTTCCTCCCAAGTTATTGATGAGGTTGAGTCTCAAGAAGAAAATATAGACTTTGAAGGAGTCATCAATTTAAAGACCAATACCATTCCAAGAGGTATGGTACAACTTGAACGAATTTTTGACTTGGATAAAATAAGGGATCAAGAACAACAGACTAAAAGGGAGTCCATTAGCAACCAGTGTGAAACACGTAATATGGAGACACTAGATGACTTGAAGAATGTTCTTATTGGCAAGGTATGTACTCCAAAAGAGAGGAAAGGGATTATAGATACCTTAAATACATATCATGATGTAATATCTTGGAGTTATGAGGATTTGAAAACATATGATACTTCAATAATCACACACACTATCCCCTTGAGATCGAATGTCAAACCATTCAGACAGAGACAAAGGCCAATCAATGCTATGTTAGAGCCCATTATTCAGAAAGACGTGCAGAAGTTGCTTTCAGCACGCATTATATTCCTAGTAAGACACTCTACTTGGGTAGCAAACTTGGTTCCAGTAAGGAAAAAGAATGGAGATATTATATTGTGTGTTGATTTTAAAAATCTGAATAGAGCATCAGAGAAGGATAACTATCCAGTTCCTTCACTGGATGAGGTGCTTCAGATCATTAATGGATCCCAAATGATGTCCTTTTTGGATGGGTATTTTGGCTATAACCAAGTTATGGTGTAGTATGCAGATAGACATAAGACTTCCTTTACTACCAAATGGGGAACATTTGCTTACAGAAGAATGCCATTTGGGTTGATCAACGCTGGAGCTACATTCCAGAGAGCTATGGATATTTCCTTCAAAAATATAATTGGAAAATGCATCATTATCTATATGGATGATCTGACTATTTTTTCCAAGAAACGAGGTGATCATATATCAAATTTATGCAAAGTATTCTAAAGATGCAGGGAATTTGGTATTTCACTTAATCCAAGGAAATATATTTTCAGGGTTATGGAAGGCAAGTTATTAGGACATGTTATATCAGAACAGGGTATTGCTATAGACCCTGAAAGAATTCAGGCTATCCTGAAGATTCAACCTCCTACAAGTAAGAAAGAGATGAAGTCATTCTTTGGAAATATTAACTTTGTTAGGAAATTTATCACAGGATTTGTAGAGATAGTCAAACCATTGAATGCTATGTTAAATCAAGAAGTAAAGATAGAATGGAGCACCAAAGCTAAGGAGGTATTTGCAGAAATCAGTTAAGTTGTTATTGATGCAAAATGAGTTAGGAGAATGAAGGGCCAAGTGGGTAACCATGTTGCAGGAATATGATATGGAAATTCAGCCCATGAAATTGGTAAGAGGACAAGGACTTACGAAGATGATGGCTGAGACAGGTCCTGATCTCACAGCCCAACATTATTACCTTTAGGAGGTTTCTCCAGGAGACTGGTATGATGAAATTATTTTTTATCTATTGAATCAATAGTGTCCTGATCATCTTAACGTGGTTCAGAGGCAAGCCTTATGCTTGAAGAGTGGAAGTTTTATGATGAAAGGAGCTATACTATATAAAGAAATCATGAGGGTTTTTATTTAAGGTGTTTAGGGAAGGATGAAGTTGCTAGAGTACTCATCGAATTTCATGAGAAATATGGCACAGGCCATGGTTCTGCATCATCCACTGCAGATCAAATCTTAAGGGCAGGCTATTACTAGCCCACTTCGTTCAAGAATGTACACCAACATGTGAGAACTTGTCATATATGTTAGACTACAACAAATAAAGAAAAACACGCAACTCTTCCACTTCAACCGATCATTGAGGTAAAACCATTTGCTCAGTGGGGTATGGACTTTATAGGTCCAATCAATCCTTCATCCTCTATTGGCCATAGGTATATTATTTCCATAACTAATTATTTTACTAGATAGATAGAGGAACTTGCTTGCAAACAATGTACTTCAGATGTGGTAATCAATTTTCTTGAATCAGCAATTATCAATCGTTTTGGTTGTCCACTGTCTTTGGTTTCTGATAATGGTCCTGCATTTGCATCACTGAAGTTTTCTAATTGGGCATATGATCATGGGATTGTTATTAAGTTTTCATCCAATTATTACCCCCAGGGTAATGGTCTAGCGGAGTCTTCCAGCAAGAACCTATTGATAGTTATTTGTAGGCTATTAAGACAAAATCCTAAGGATTGGCATACCCAGCTCCAATTTGCACTCTGGGTTGACCGTACTAGACAAAAAGAATCCATAGGAACCTCCCCTTATCACTTGGTGTATGGTTTGGAACTAGTGTTTCCTATTCAGTTGAAAATCCCTACCCTACAATTTATTAATGAGTATTATAACAAAGAAGATAAGCACGAAGCCCGTTTGGCTGAACTACTGCATTTGGAAGAGAAAAGAGATGAAGCCCTAGAGAACTTTGCTAAACATCAGGGTGTAGTAAAAAGATGGTTTGATAGGAGAGTTAAGGTAAAGGCCTTTAGAATTTCTGACTTAGTTCTTTATTGGGATAGAGCCCATGATCATAAGGGAGAACACGGTAAATTTGATAAACTTTGGCTTGGCCCTTACCAGATTTCAGAAATTTTGGGAGATAATGCTTTTTGTTTGAAAACCCTCACTGGTGAGGACATCCCACTGCCTGTTAATGGGCAATATTTGAAGTATTATTTTCAACTTTGAACTGCTTGCAGTTCATCTTGTACATAGCTAGAGTAGATCTGCTTTTGTTTCCTTCGTTTCTGCTTTTCTTTGGTAGATTAGGTTTGCTTTGGTTTATTTTTCTTTTCATTTTGTTTTTCTTTTGGGTTCCTAATTTCTTTGCGCTGTTGTGCCTATGCATCGAAGCTATTCTGTTTGGTATTATTCTGAAGATTTCTTTTATAAACTCCAATCAGTTTTTCATAATCAGGTGGTGGAATTCTTTTATCTGATCTTCTTTGTGCTCAGAATTAGGACTGCTTGTTTTAGATACACTTTGGAATATATTTGGGTCTCATATTTCATATTATCATAACGAACTTTTTGGAGTTGCATGAGGTTCTCAAGTAGCTTGGTGTGGTGAATTATCCTATATTCTGCTTCAGTGCTACTATGTTCCTCATCCCTGAGTGTGAGTTTCATTACTTACAAAGGTGACAAGAAAGATCTATAAATAAGAAAAAGAGAAAAGAAAAAAAATTGAAAATTTGAGTGCCTTCACCTTATCAGGAGTATCCTAGTATCTCTACTAAGGCTATAGATGCTTGACTGGCAGTAGAGCTATGCTTGGAAGGGTCACAATGATAATCTCACCAAGGCTATGGATGCCTGACTGGCAGCGAGGCTCTATTCAGGTTTTCTTTTGAAGTTTGAATTCTATGTAGCTTGGTCAAATTTACTCTAGTTCTTCTTGCACTTATAGGATAAGGATTAGTGCATAATACACACACTTGGACCCTAGTATAGGAAAAGGTCTTCTTACTGGTGGTTTCTAAAACTTTGTTCTCATGATTCTTGATGGAAAGATTGAAACTAGAGATTCTGGGTTCTTGATTCTAGTTTATCTTTGAAATGCTCTAGAGCATTTCCCCAGTGGAGTCACCATTTGTTGTGAAGTTTTGCACACACACCCCACTGAATGTGGGGACCCTCTTTCTTTCACATTTGGTGTTTTGACCCTTTCTTTTTGGGGTTTTTTTTTGCTTGCTTGGGAATGTGTCTTAACGAAATTTTTGCCAATTGAAGTAGCATTCTTTTGAACTGTGTTGAAAATCTGAAGTTTTGGCTTTATCTCAGAGTTTTCACTATTTTCGGAAAAAATCCGCATGGGCCAAATTCTCCTGGTTCCTTCTTATTGTCCAAAATCACTACTTTTGCACTACTTTCAAAAAAGTCCGCACAACCCAAATTTCCCTGAAATTCATGGTAGTGTTGAATTCCTGAAATTCATGGCAGTGTCGAATCCCCGAAATCCATGGTGATGTCGAATCCCCGAAAGTTTTTGTGACCATGGCTATCTTGTCGAATGCATTAATGGCGTTTGCGCGGAGGTCTTTTGGCTTTGATATATTGATTCTTTGAGGAGTAATTGATCATTTGAGATTATGCATTTGCTATCATTTGGGCCTATGTGTTGAGGTTCTTGGTGTTTCCTGGATATTCATATTTTCGAGGCCATTTGGATTACACGTTTACATTTCTTGTGCGTGGGCTATATTCGGTTTGCATTGAGCAGTTGTATCTCGACTCCACCAATTTCAACCTTCACATTTCCATGGTGTCTAGATGTGCCCTATTCTCTGATTGATTTCATTAGCTTTTTTCTGTTTGCTTGGGGAGTCCTTCGTAGGTTTCCTGGTTTTCTAGATGCGCGTCACCATTGTGCATTTTGGGGTTTCATTTGGTGCACCAGTTCACTTATATTTATCAAGCGTGTGCGTCCTTGTTTGATGTTTCTTTTTATTTTGGGCGTGGGCTTGCTATAGTTTCGTGCTTTCCATTTTGGTGTATGAGCTAGTCATCTGTGCTTTCATGGCAGACATTTAGGGTTCCAAACCTAGGGCATGGTTGTTTCTTCTCAAAATTGTTGAGAAGTGGGTCATTGGTTCATGTTTTATTCATTAGGGTCCTATTTTTGTTGGTTTCAGAGTTCTGGCATAGATTCAGAGTGATTTGAATCTATTTGATGAAAGTACCAAGGATGTAGATAGGTTCGGGTTTTTGAGGTCTTCGCAGAATTTTGCTTCCTCTGGATACACAAATTTTCTATCTCCTTTTCTTTTTTCACTTTCTCCTAGATTTCATTTGGTTTCGCCAAAATCCGTTCCATCCAGATTTTCCTGAAGTCCGTGGTCGGGTCATTTTACCGATGTTGAGCTTTGATATTGTTATATTCAGTTTCGCCAAAATCCGTTCCATCCAGATTTTCTCGAACAGTTCGTGTCCCTTCTTTTTCCCCGAGTTAGTTGTAACTATTGTTGATTTCGCCAGAATCCATCTCCGGTGGATTCTTCCAGGTGTTTTGGGGAAATGTTGAATTTGATGGTTATGGATTGTGGGTTTCTTGGTAATACATTTGATTAACTTAAAGAGCTTATGCTAAGTATTCTTAATGCTTTTTCTTGGTTGGGTTGGTGATTTAAATGATGATTTGGAATTTTGTTTGTTTGGTTCGCTGAAATCCGCCTGGTCCAGATTTTCTCGAAAATCCTTCCTAGTGTAGAATCCGCAAGGGGAGCCAAATCCTGAATTTTGGGATAATTATTTTTTGCACTTATTGCTTCTTATGGATCTAATTGTGGTTATTTTTTATGTGTTCATAGGCAGGATCAGGACAGAATCTTGCTGGTTGAGGCAAGGGAAAGGCAACTGACCTTTGTGTAGAGGCTTTTGTCATCTCGGATATAGAAAAGGTTAAGTTGGATATAAAGAGTAGAATTACTGAGAGCAAGTTGACTTCAATTTGGTCAGGGATCATGGACACAAATGTAGGCATGTGGGACTATGAGGAATTCAAGTCTGAGATGTCAGCACCAAACCCTCTTTTGTTGTCAAGGAGACTGATGGAATCCAGGTTCGCTCATGTGGCAGGCTTCCCTTCTACAGTCCAGTGCTACGAGTTGGTACTGGAATGTACTTGAAATTATTATAGTGGAACACAGAGGATAATAGGTCATCAGGGAAGGATTCTTGTTGGTTTCAATCCTGTGGCCATTGCTGCAACCTTTGACATACCTGATAGATCTCATGTAGTAGGCTTCGACCTGGAGGTTGCCAGGAAGTACTATGAGGAGATCATTGTAAAATCTCAATAGGTGATCAAGTCTTCGCTAGAGAAGCCTAAATCTCATTTCTCTAAGTTTCCCAAGCAATTATTCAAGCTGAAGTTCAAAAGGGAATATTACAATGCCATTACCCTTCTCAGTAGGTTGATAGGATTGAAGAGTGTGGGGGTTTTTGAAACATGGATGTTCAATGTGATTGCCAAAGTGGAACAGGGGATAGACTATCACTGGGTAGGAGTTATTAGCAATATGATTCACCATCAGTTGTGCAATGTCTTGCAAACCAAGACTTTCACTATGACCTCCTATCTAGTGTATTCATTGGCCAGATTTCATCCATATAAGGGATTGAGCATTAGGCGTATTTTTGGGTAGGACACTATCTATGAGGTGTATCCACAGTTGCACTTGACTGGTGGAAGCTACCAGAGGTCGAATGATGCCTTCACTATGTACATTACTAAACTGTTGTAGGGTGCAGAACATGCAAGAATCTCGGATAAGGCAAAAGAATTGATAAGGAGGTATGGAGCTTGGTTTATTCAGTTCCCAACATTCTCATATATTAGAGTTGATGGTTTTCAGAGGGCTCCCTATAGACTCCCTAGGTATCCCACTAATCATGTTGTGTTGTTGGAAGTCACTAGACAAATTTGTGACTTTGAAAACGTCGTGAAGAGAGAGATGCACAAGATAGGTTTTGGGAATGATTTCCCTTTGAAGATAGGAATGGGTGAAGTTTGTGCCTCCATTCAGTCTACTCATGCTTCAGAGGAAGAGATGGGTACTCTTGGGCTTTCTTTTCATTTTAAGAGAGAAAGGTTTCATAATACTGCTGAAACTCAAAAGAAGGCAAATAGATATTATAGCCATAAGCCTCATATTGAGGATTACTGGATTAACCTTGTTGATGAATTTGAAGTAAGGAAGAATAGGTTTCCCAGACTGCCAGTGGACTTGGTGAGGCTGTATAATGTAAAGGCCATCCCGGATCAGATTGAGGAAGATGGAAATGTGATCCAAGATCATGTTTATGAGGCAGTAAAAGATAAACCAGTTGGAGAAGTTGACTGGTTGGAAGAGGAAAAGACTGATTTGGATCAGGTTATGGCCCGAGTAATTAAGTACACCAAGATGTGGTTGAAGCACAAAATGTTGGAGCTAGAGAACGAGGGTGTTCCATGCACCTATGAGTTAATGGGAGACTTAGAGTCTCATTCTCCCTCTGAGGCTTTGCTTGAACCAGAAAAAAAGGGCAAAGAAAAGGTGGATTCTCCTTTCAGAATTCAAGTAAGGGAGGCACAGGCTGAAAAGGTTGTGGAGGTGGTCAAACAGAGGAAGCCTATTGCCAACAAGAGGAAATATGCTTCTAAGAAGGAAGTTGAGAAAGGGTAGGAAGAAGAAGAAGTTGAAAGTGTCCATGTACTAGTAAAGAGGAGAAGGCTTACGAGGACATCTCAAAAAGTGGAGGAAGTTCCCAAAGCTGATAAGGAAATTGAGCCACCAAGGGTAGAGATTGAGAGCTCAAGGGAGAAGACATGAGTTTATATGAGGAGATCAAGGACTCCCTCCCCAAGGGATACTATAGCCAAGGAGGGTGTTTTAGTAAGTATCCTTGCTACTGAACTGGTTGGTCCCTTCATTCCTCAAGATGCTAGTAGTGTAAGGGGAGAACCAAAATAGGATGAAGGTCCTCAGAATTTGGGTGAAGAAGAATTTCAAGAAGGAGACCTCTTTAATGCAGATGTAGAAATTGATAGAATAGTTCAATCTCCCTTGGTGGCACATGCAGACTCTCCTACAAGAGAACAAATAGACAAGTCTCCTCAAAAGGAGGAAGAAATACTAGTTAGGGCTCCTTCACCAGTGGAGGTTGTTGTAGAAGAGCAGGAACAGTAGGAAGAGAACCCAATGGTGGATGTTCCTAAAAGTCCAAGTGTTGGGAGGGATGTAACTACTGATTAGCAGGAGAAACAACAAGATAAACAAGATACAATGCCTGCTAGGTCTACCTTTCCTGATTGGCTTGAGAAGGAACTGAAGAGTAAGATGGTAATTGTGGAGGATGCTCCTCCCAATTGGGATGCCCTCATGGCTGATTTTGAAAGAGAGAAGAAAAAGAAGAAGGCAAGGGTCGTATCCCAGATTAAGAGGGATGAATCTGGTAACCGGGTGGCCCATATTGCTACCCCTGCTCCAAACAAAGATAGAGATAATGTGACTGTCAAGGACTATAATGTGCAAACTATTGATTTGGGACATGCTACTGTTGAGCAGGATATTGAGGAATATGAGGGATCCAGTGCAGTTATTGTGGGAAGGTTGAAGAGGGCAGTGCAAACCAAGCATGAGCTAGAAAAGGAGAATGAAAAAGTAAGGAAATACTTGTAGGATTTGATGAAACCTTTGCAGGTTATTGGCTCCTCCTCTTCTGCTATTGGATTCCTACCCCAGGAGACAATTTCTGAGTTGGAAAAGATGAAAGTTACTTCACATGCTACGGTTACCTGGTTTCAAGGTGTCCAAGCTAAGGGAGATGAGGCCATTAAGGGCATATTATCCACTGGAGGGGATGCACTGAGGTCGATTGATTGGTTGAAGGCTGCATTGGCACAAAATAATGTGGATACCAACCTCTTGCTACAAAAGATTACAATAGTCATGGGGTTCACTGACGACAGATTAGTACAGTGCAAGATTATTCCTTTTCCAAGAGTTTCCAAACCTTGGGAATGGTATGAAATCCTACAAATAAGGTAGAAGGCCTTGAAGAAGATCTATAAACAAGGAAAGCAAATTAAGGATGCTCTGAGTGGTGTTCATGAGAGGTGCATTTCATTCTTCGAAGTCATGACTGGAAGGAAGAAGTTTGCTCCAAAGCATCTCAATTTGGAGCAGCTTAGGGAATGGTGGAGAGATGTGTATTCTCCAGTCAGTGAAGGGTCAGTTACTGAACATCAGTTTTATGATGCAGCAGCATACATTACAGTCATTGATAGATATTTGACCAACAAAACCGAGTGGGATGGTACAGTTAGGCAAGCAAGGGAAGATATCTAGATTCTTGAGAGAAATATTAGGGTTTTTCCTGTGCCACCAGTTGTTGAGCTGGATAGGATCTTGTTGGCCATACATGCTGAAGAGGATAAAGCTAAAGACAAGGATGGGGAGTGATTATATAGAGTTACATTGATATTTGTGCTTCCCATTAATTTACATGTATTGGGCCGACCTTTTGATGTCTTGGCAGTTTTGGATGAAATTGGTGCTATGGCACATTTCATATGGTTCGACTGTCTTTTGGGCCGACCTCTTGTAGGTCATGTTCTATTGTAAAGTTATAATTTGGGCCGACCTATCTTGTAGATTCTCTACAAAAGTGGGCATGTTGCCTCATTTGAGTAGGAGATAGGAGATTAGAAAATAGAGATAGATAGATTCGAGATAGGAATACAAGGATAGGTGGATTAAGTGATATTAGAGCAAGTTAGGGTTTGTTTTCCAAGCAAATGTTGTAACAAAAAATTGGAATTGCTGCTATTTTGGATGATTTAATATAAGAGGGATATTGTGTTTGGTATCTATCTTCTAGAATCTCATTTGGCATGGTTCTTGTTATTCTATCTCTTAAATTTCTTAATGTTTAGGGTTAGGGTTTCATGTTTGGAATATTTGCAGCGATCTCTAGTCCATACTTTTTGCAATTAGTTGATTGTTAGCTGCTTTGCAAAGCTAGCCTAGACTTATATTTGTGCTTAGTTCAATTGTGAAAGTTTATTCATCTCAATTACTCTAAGGTTGACTAAATGAATGTTTATAATTTGAAAATCTTGCAATACCTTAGAAGATTGCACTATTTATGTGACATTGCAGATTCATCTAGGTCAAGTAGAAATTAGTTTATGAGAGATTGGTCCATTTTGAGCATCTTATCCTGCGGCACTTTCAATCTTAGGGTTAGAAGTAGTCTTAGAATTATCTCTGGAACCTTTTATCTTTTGCAATTTTTTTATTATCTGATTTGTATCAAGTTAGAAAATATCAATTTATTGCTTACATTTGATAAGTGTGAGGTCCAGCTCTGCTCGTAGTAAGGTCCCTTTGTGATTACCATCATTTTCACATTATCTCTGATTTTTTTCACTACATTGTCAAGACCTGACATTAGAGACCTTGGGGTTATCTCTTTTCCCATAGAGATTTACCTTTCAAGAGAGATAGGATATCATATTTTGTCTGAGTTGTTGTGCAGAAAACACCATCAACACAAATGATAGCTCACTTAGCTGGGAGAACCCCTTAGTGTGGTTTTTAACAAGCTTCTTCAAGCTAATTATCCCATCACATATCCTATCATCAAACCTCTTGATACGTCTAAACCCAAGCCTGCTTGGTTTAAAAAAATGAATACTGTGAATTTCACAAGATTAAGGGACATACCTTAGATAAATGTCAAGGCCTAAAAACCTACATTCAAGGCCTCATCAATCAAGGTGAAATCCATGTAGATGATAACACACCATCTTCGTCTAATGCTCAACTTGAGATATATCAAAACCCTTTTCCTAACCACAATTAAGGTCCTAGTACTTCCAATTCTAATCCTGGATCTAACAACAATAACAAGCAAGGTAACAACACCAATAACATCAGCTATAAAAATGTGCCATACGATTACCAAGGTGTGGTCTCATATGTGGAACATTTAGAGCCATGTGTATCCATGATACATGTGAAAGGAAAAGATCCACAATGTATTGCTATCACTCGGCGAACCCGCATCATAGTCCTCGCAGCTCCTCCATCTACCCAACAACCATCTGTCAATTCACAATATAACATCCTAGACCACCTAGGCAAGACTCCAAACCAAATATCCCTCTTAGATCTGCTTAAGTCATCTCTCGTGCATCAAGACATCTTGACTAATGCTTTGCAAATCACACAAGTGCCTGATGATATTGACCCTACCCAATTCCAAGCATTGGTAGGTGATCTCTCATCAACCTATCAATTAGCCTTTAGCCAAAAAGACATGTCGCATCTTGATTCAAGCCACAACCACCCCCTCCATCTCGAGGTTGGTGTAAATTGTTAAAAAGTAAAAAGGGTACTAGTAGATAATGGTTTGGCCCTAAATCTATGCATATTAAAATTCATACAATAGGTTGGATACACCCAGGCTGATTTAAGAAGTCAATTTATCACCATCAAGGCATATGATAACGCGAAGCAAGATTTTGAAGGAACTGTTTTCCTTCTTATTCAAGTGGGCCCCATTATACAGTACACTATGTGTCATGTTCTAGACCTTGAACTTCCATATAACATCCTTCTTGGCCATCCATCGATTCATTCTATGCAAGCCATCCCATCCAGCTATCATCAATGTTTAAAGTTCCCATTTCAAAGAATATAGGTTACCATACAAGCTGATCCCCAACATTTTGAATATTGTCATGCCTTGGAAGCTTCCTTTCTGCATTCACATTACTACCCAAGAGTCAAAATGGGGGCATCCCCAACATTTGATTCTGACCCATCCACCAATACACTAAACACCACATCTCCACCATCATCCACACCCGCTTACACCGTCACCAAGGTACAGATCATAGACAAGGGATGTGGTGAATACGAAATGCATACCGCACTAAATGTGGCAACCATGCCACCCTTGCCTCACACATATGGACAAATAGTTATGCCAGTACCAAAAGTGGAAGAAAAGACACTTACACTTACCTCCAAGAACATGGATTTGACAACATTCAATGATCTAGGATCCCTTCAGGATCAAATGGAAGAAGATATTAGTCAATGGGTTTATCGGGAGAAACCTGAGCCACCACATCCTCTTATAGAATACTTTCAAGAAGTTTATCCACATGCCTCCAAGTTCATTGAAAAGTGTCATTACCAAGGCAGAGGCCTTGGTGTGGAAGAACAAGGAAAATGCCAGCCCATTGAAGCAACTACCATCCAACCAAGAAATTTGGGCTTGGGTTATGATACTAAACAAAAGGGTCCTACAAAACTCTCTAGCACTTCTAACAATTTTAGTGTTGATGATGGTTCCCTCAAAGACATACCAGAGGAAGACTCCATCATACACGTGTACGATCATTTGAATCACATTGACCTCCCTGCCATGTTCAAATGCTTATCTGTTTGCACCATAACCTTATCCCTCGAACATCCTGAACTTATCGATGATGACCTACAAGGTAGCACACCTGTCAACACATTTACCTCAGAGGATACCTACATCCATCTCATAGGATTGGGGGAAGATGAATGCCCTAGCCACAAAAGCAAAAAGAAAATAGGTCATCAAGTGAAAACCTCACTGAGGTGCTTTTTGACTAGGAAAAAGCAAAAACAAAGGGTGTATCTGATAGTGCAAACCTTAATACTACGTTGGAAGATGGGGAAATTCATATTCCCCTTGTGGGAACACAAATATTTAAGCAGTCTTCTATTCTCATTGAAGAGATGCAAGAAGTAAATTTGGGGACAACAAAAACTCCAAGGATCGCTTATGTAGCCAAATCTTTATCAGAAGAAGAATATCTCACCATTGTCCAAATTCTTCGAGATGGGGTTATCAATTTTGCATGGGCTTACTTAGATATGCCTGGCCTGGATCCTAATCTTGTTGTACACCATTTGGATGTCCGTCTAGATGCCAAAAATGTCAAGTAGAAGCTCCGAAAGATGCACCCACAGGTAGCACTATTAGTTAAAAAAGAATTGGAAAAATTAATTGATGTTGGCTTTATCAGACCCATTGATTATTCTAATTGGATTTCCAATATAGTACATGTTGCTAAACCTAACGAAGACATCAAAATTTTCATAGATTTCTGGGATCTTAACAAAGCCTATCCAAAAGATGGATTTCCATTGCCTAACATTGACATTTTGTCAAAATTACTGCAGGACATGAGATTTTATCCCTCATGGATGGCTTCTCTAGCTATAATCAGATCCGAATTTCCCCTAAAGATCAACACAAAACCACTTTTACAACAACTTGGGGTACCTTTTTTTACAACGTCATGCCCTTTGGCCTCAAAAATGCAGGGGCAACATATCAATGAGCAATGTCTGTTATATTCCATGACCACATCCACATTATCGTAGAGGATTATGTTTATGACTTGCTAGAAAAATTTGGAACCAGAGAAGAGCACCCTACCATCCTAAAAAATATCTTCGAGCGCTTGGAACAGTACAAGCTAGGACTGAATCCAAAAAGTGTGTGTTTGGTTTCACGTCAGGGAAATTGTTGGGCTTCATAGTCTCTTGGAGAGGAATCGAGGTTGACCTTGCTAAAGTAAAATCTATCATGGATATGCCTCCACCTAGAATCCTGAAATAGTCAAGGAGCCTTCAAGGAAAGCTACAATCCATCCACCGGTTTATAGCCCAACTTGTAGATAAATGCCAATCATTCACTCACCTTCTAAATAAAGACACCACCTTCAAATGGAATCAATAGTTTCAGTTGGGTTTGATATGATCAAATAATACTTGGCTCACCCACCAATATTGATGCCACCTATCCCTAGAAAACCCATCTTGCTATACATCTTTGCCACTTTAGTTGCATTGGGGGCATTGTTGGCACAACATGACGAATCCTCAAAAGAATGAGAAAACTATTACATTAGCCGAACAATGGTCGATTATGAACTTAATTACTTACCAATGGAGAAAGCATGTCTTGTTGTGGTATTTAGTACACAAAAATTACGTCATTATATGCTTAGCCATCTGATAAAGTTGATATCAAAAGTGGACCCCCTCAAGTAATTGTTATCTAGACAACCCTAACTAGCCGAATGGCTAAATGGATCATGCTTCTCAATGAATTTGATATAGAATGTGTGGACAAAAAACAATCAAAGGACAAGCAATAGCAGATCACTTGGCAGATGCTCTGTTAGTAGATGCCTACCCTACAGAAGTCAAATTTTCAGATGAAGGAGTCTTTATAGTATTGGAAGCTACCACATGGACACTGTACTTTGATGGATCACACACTCATAATGGATCAGGGGCAGGAGTCTTTCTTATAACCCCCCAAGGTGATTACATACCAAAATCATTCAGACTAGCTTTTCCCTACACCAATAACATCGCCAAATATGAAGCCCTTCTCACAAGCCTTAGAATCACAGTCTAATGGCACATCACTCATCTAAAAGTTTTTGGTGACTCTCGGCTGGTTATAAAATAGGTCAATGATGAGTTTCTCACAAAAGATGAAAATTTGTTGCCTTACAAATGTATGGTGGATGACTTCAAAATATATTTCACCTCCATCCAATTTGAGAAAATCTTGAGACTCCAGAATAAGGCAGCAGACGCTATTGCTACCATTAGTTCTCTCCTCAACATGCCAAAAGATCACATAGACTGTCAGTTCCTAGTTGAGAAAATCCTAATCCCAACGTACGGTATCCCTAAGAGTGACATGTTGTGTGATATTGTACATCTTGAATCCCCTTGGTACCACAAAATTTACACCTATTTTCATGACAACACCCTCCCGCTTGATCTCATGAGAAACCAATGTAAATCATTTATCCAATGCACTGCCCACTACACCATCATCAGTGATACACTTTATCAATGTGGGTATGATGGAACTCTCCTCCATTGTTTAGACAAAACTGAAGCCCGCATGACATTAACATAAGTGCATAGCGCTATTTGTGGGGCCCATTCTAATGGTATGGCCTTAGCCAAACATATTCTTAAAGCAAGGTATTACTGACCTACAATGGAATAGGATGCTTGTGAATATGTCAAAAAGTGTCTTCCATGTCAACAACATGCATATTTGATTCACGCTCCGACACAAGAGCTACAACCTATCACGACACCTTGGTTGTTTTCACAATGGGGTTTCGACTTGATTGGCAAGATATACCCTCCATCCTTTGATGGTCACACTTTTATCATCACAACCATTGACTAATTCACCAAGTGGGTGGAAGCTATACCACTCACTCAAATCACTAGTGTTCATATCTCTAAGTTCATCCTCTACCATATCCTTTGCAGGTATGTTATCCCCTCCGCCATCATCACCGACAATGGAAATCCATTCAAAAATAAGTGTATGAAGATCCTTTGTGACACGTATCATATCCAACATTGTTGGTCCATCGCCTATTACCCCCAGGGTAATGGACAAGAAAAAACAACAAACAAAACATTAATCAAAATCATTAAGAAGATGGTCAATAGCACTGGTCAAGATTGGCA
Source organism: Sequoiadendron giganteum (assembly GCA_007115665.2). NCBI lineage: Eukaryota > Viridiplantae > Streptophyta > Pinopsida > Cupressales > Cupressaceae > Sequoiadendron > Sequoiadendron giganteum. Next base: position 30,323,034 of record CM021101.1, read on the forward strand.
CCTCCGTATCCATCTTTCTCTTTGGGCCTACCGTACATCCATCTACACCCCCACTGGCACTACTCCATACTCTCTTTTCTATGGCACTGAAGCCATCTTTCCAATTGAAGTTGAAATCCCTTCACTTTGAATCTCACTCAAGAATCTCATCACTAATGAAGACACCTGAATGGCATGCCTGGCCTAATTGGAATTGCTAGATGAAAAATGGGTCAAGGATTATAACCATTTGCAAGCCTATCAGCACCAACTCAAAAGGAGCTACAATAAGAAATTTTTCCCTCACTTCAATGTTGGTGATTTGGTCCTTAAAGAGAATCAGCAGAATCATCAAGATCGAGAGAAAAAGGGTAAGTTTGAAGCAAATTGGTTGGGCCCTTATGTCATCACCACAAAGTATGGTTCTGGTGCCTATAGGCTATCCATCCCTAGAGGGAAGCCCTTGGAAGAACCCATCAACATCATGCACCTGAAGAAGTTCTATACTTAGGTCAGCTGGGGTATCCTTCCTCGTAAATCTCAAAAATCTCAAAAATCAAAAAATATCAAATTTTTTTTTTTTTTTAAATCAGAAAAATCCAAAAATAGTAAAGAGAAATTATTCATCTTATGGTGAAAACCACCCCTGTGTGGCACCTTGGATAGGTACGATTGGTGAAAAACTAGCAACATGCACCTCTTGTATAGGGCTTAATCATTATCTACCTTGCGTCCTGGTTACTTTATGGCTTATCCACTGATTCCTCAATCCCCATATCCTCCCATCTGCTTGCATCACCTTGTTGCTTGGTATATTTTTGGTTGAGCATTGGATGACCATCATCCACTATCCGACATCCTGAGATTGTTATCCTAATTTGATCTTGTGTCATCTCATTATTTTTTTTGTCTCCATCTAGGTTCACTCCTTGTGTTTGTCTCCATCTAGGTCTCATCATGTCTTCTCTTGAACTACGACACCTCTGCACTTGCATGTAGGCAAGGCTAATATTTTGATCAACCCCTGAGGCACTTTTTCCTTCATCATTTGTCCTCATGGTCCATTTTTTGATCTTGTCCATCCTCAGTCTTTTGTCCTGACTGAACTACATTTCCCTTGCGCTTTCACATAGGCAAGGTTGATTTTTTGATCTGCCTCTGGGGCTTATGTTTGTCTTGGTCATCCATCAATCCAGTTTATGCTCTTTTACTATGGTCTTTTCTTGAACTACGAGGGCTCTGCACTTTCACATAAGCAAGGCTGATCTTTGATCAACCCTCGAGCCCTTAAGTCTTTAGGTGTTGTCTTGTCCTCTCATTGTCTTGTTGTCAAGTATGTCCCTATCATCGTTGAATCATCACAAACAAGATCTTCTCGTATCAAGAAATCTGCCCAATGACAATTATCCTGCATCATCTAGGTCACTCTAGCTTAGTATCCATCATAAATCTTAATAGGATGCATTCTTCTTAACATACCACATCAACCACATCCATCCTTGGGATCTTATGGAAGAAGGACGCTTGCAATTGATCATCATCTTTTGGTACTTTTGGATTTCTTTTATTATTTGAGCTCCCTCTCTTAACTAGTCAAGATCACCACGATCCATCATATTATGGTGTGTTTTTCCTAGTCAATATAGGGGCATCTCTTGACTGTTTTATTGTTGTTTTCTGTTGGGATGCTCCATGCCATACCCACCAGGATTCCTCTTGGATCCTGCATTATGTCGGGGCATCCCTTTGTGTTTTTGGTTATTCCAATACTTGGCCCGACCAAAGTCATCATGACTTTAGGGTATTGAGATAGCCTTCTTGTTTTTTGTGTTTGTTTTATGCATTAGACATTAATCCATCTTGGTTTACATACCCTGACGCCCGATGTCTTATGCTATAGAAAAAATTAGTGCTCTAAAGGATGGAAAATCGCATTCATGTTGCATTTCATCTCATTTCATATTCCCCCTTCCTCCAATCTTGCTCCCATGTCTATGACTCCTGATTTTGGTTGTGCAAACTCTTATTCCTTCTTACTAACTTTTCTTCTTAGGATCCTTATAGTTATTGATAGGTACTGTGCCCCACACACCCTATTCCTATCACCTACCCATTGGTACCTATGTCTACATTCATTTAGGTTCATTTATCCATTTGCATCAATTCATTAAGGTTCATTTATCCATTTGCATCAATTCATTTAGGTTCATCATTTATCCATTTGCATCAATTCATTTAGGTTCATTTATCCATTTGCATCCATTCATTTAGGTTCATTTATCCATTTGCATCAATTCATTTAAGTTCATCATTTATCCATATTGCATCAATTCATTAGGTTCATTTATCCATATTGCATCAATTCATTAGGTTCATTCATCCATACATTTCCATACATTTTCATACCCACCTATGCATCATTGTTAGGCCCATATTAATAGCATCATATATAAAATTGCATTACCACTCATAAATCATTAACATCATCCATAATCACATCATAAAACCATGCATAAATAAATCATTAACATCATACATTGTCACAACATCCATATCAACACAACTCATCATATACATGTGCATAACATACATCATCTATCATAAAAACATCAATGTAAGACCATATGCATAACATAAATCATCCATCACAAAAATGTTCGGCATAATATCAAGGGGGACCATCACATCTCATCATCAAAATAATACAATGATCATATCCAAAAATATAGTTACATCATAACCACCTACATATCATCCTCAAATAAGAAGCATAATCTCGGAATATGTGCTACACCTCCATCCGGTACCTGTTAAAGCACCTGTATCTTATCACCTCTCCTCAGCCTACCCTGAGCTGCCCACACTTGACCTTTGAGGAGACTCAGGCACCGGTCCCCTGCGACTCATGAGCTGGAGTCCCAAATCGAGAAGGAGTCGGCTACAAATCACTGTACCCTCTGGACCATGTCCCTAAAGAGTGGGACGATATCGACATCTGTGGTACTTGTCTAACATACTGTACTGTACGCTGTGATGGATCTGGCACTGCCTGCTCATATGCACATCTCCAATAACCCACCTCATGCATATACTCATCTCTCTACCCAACCCGAAACCGAGTGGCATTTCACTCATACCTGTATCTACTCCACTCTTTGTTGATGGCTCGTCGCTCCTACTCCCATGCCTCCTGTGCTGCTGTTAGTAGCCATACCTACTTTGTGGTTCTCTCCCTCTCTACCCATACAATCTATAGCTCTGCCTGCAAGTCTTGTACAACTAACTTTATCCCATCATCATGTACTCTTTATGACTATCTCAGAGCTATATCCCTCTCGACACTCTCTACCTGCACCACTGATGCGTCTCTCTAAAACTGCAAGATCTGGACCTGTCTCAGTACATTGTCCCTCTCCCCTTGTAGTGCCTACACCTATCCTTGTGAAATCTCTCTAACCTGGCCTCAACGGCCTCATCCCTTGCCCTCATCTCCTCTAAGGATGCCTCTACAGTAGATACCCTCTCTTGTAGAGCGGTCCTCTCCCCCGAAAGTCCTACCATCTGAACTCTTAGTTTCTCCATCTCCCTCTCGGCCTACTGAGAACACTCCACCGAGACATGCTCTCCTCCCCCTGCTGGCTTTGGCTGACCTCACATTTGTGCTATTGTTACCACTACCTCTAACCTATCTCGGTCCCAAGTCACCTGAGCCAACTCCCCCGTACTCTCTCCATCTCTACTCAAATATCCTCCCTCTCTCTCTTAGTCGCCTATATATTTGTCATCAGATGACCCACAACATGCTCAAACTCTATCAGCTCTAACTCCTACACCCTCCTCAACTCCTCCTCTAAGACCCATAGCCTCACCTGGGCCCCTCTCAATAACATCATTGGATCATCCACTGCAGCTACTAGTACTATTGCTAAGGGCTCCACCACCTGCACATCCAATTCCATAGCCTCCCCCTCTATCTCCATGCACACCTAATCCACCTAACTCATCAATTGAATCCTCCTTGGTTGTTCTCTCCTCCCCACCCTCATCAGTCTCATTGGCTGCCCTCTAGGCCGCCTCGCCCCCTCTGGCTCCTGCTCCACCCAGATCTCTAGTTGAACCCTCCTTTGTTGACTGCTCTCGATCATCCCCCCAGGACATTATCTAACATCTTCCACCCCCTCTACTCCCTCCTATGAATCTATGGCCTTCGCCTCCTCCTGCTCGGCTCTCACCTGCACTCGCCTCCATCATACTCTACCACCAATCCCTGTCTAAGTAGCACTCCCCACCATCACCCCGAGCATCTCCACCTCTGACTCGCTCCCTAGTCTCACCACTTCTATCTCTGGCCCTCCCCCATGACCTAGCCCTCCTGTCACCATCTCCTCCCCCCCATCACCTAGCCCTCCTACCTTCATCTCCTCTCCCACATCTCTCCTCGCCCTCCTCCAAGGTCGCCTCCTCCTGACCCTCCTCCTTCTCTCTGGCTAATATCCAACCCCACCCTCATCCACCCCGCCACTCTGATGTCCCACATCATCCTATCCCCCCTCCTCCTATCCCCCCTACTCCTACTCATCCTCTGGCCCCAACTCCACAGCCTCCATAGCAGACTCCTCTGGTGTAATCCTTTCCTGTTGTTGTTGTGAAACCACTGACCATACCAATCTATCACTCTGGCATCCTCTGGCCCCACGCCCCTCCCTGGATAGGGCATCCCACCTGCCATCACCCATGCCTCCCTCCCTAGCCTTGTTGACAACCTTGATCCCCATGGTACCTCTCTGGTAAGCCAATGAAACATAATCGGCACTGCTAGAATATCTTGCATGAGTCCAAACTACCTCTTCACTCTATCTGGATGATGCACCTCCACTATATGTGGCTGACTCCCAATCAGGAAACATCTACATCTAAAGAAACCTCAATGTCTCTCCTCCTCGGCCCTCCATCCCCTAAACCACCGATACATATATGGTTGCCATACTATGTCCTCCTCCTTTATCTCATCAAATGCTCTCCTCTATTGATCCATCTCTCCTTGTGTCTCATATCATAGGATGTATCCCCTGGCTACCCCGAACTCCCAAGCCGCCCGCTCTCTATCATCCAACTCTCCTCTCCTCACCACTATGGGTCTCATCACCGCAATATGCTCTCAACCCCACACCTGTAATAGTGTCCTGTGCATCACACTCTGCATCCCCCAATAGCAGATCACATGCATGTCTCGGTATAATTGGGCTAATACGCATGAAAAATAGGAAAACTGTCCCTCTCACTACTCGACAATATGTCGAATCACCTCCATATATCGTAAGCTGCAGAATTTCCTACTCCGATCCGACAGTAGTAACCCACTAATCAAACAACAAAAAAATATTGGTAATGTTGGCAACCCCAAGGCCAAGCATCTATCCACATCTATCTGACCCTTCTGTATCGAAAAATCATCTCGCCCGAATAATACTAGGATAGTCTCATCCAATTGTGCTCCTCTCGACACCACCTCGCTCACTAACTGACCTGCTATCAACAACCTCAAAATACTCCACACATCCTCTAACATCACCATCATCTCCCCTATCGGAAGATGGAAGGTTGATGTCGTTGAGCTCCTTCTCTCTATTAGGGTTGTCAGCATCGCCTGATGTGCTCTCATCTCCAAAAATTGCACTAAGTGCAGTAACCCTGCCTGTTCCATTATTGCATGGTCTGCCCCACTCATGACCTCTATCATTGCCGCCAGTGCCTCTATCCTCCACTCATGGGTCTGTAATTGACCAAAATCCTACAATCATAACATCCACCTTGTCAATCTCTTTTCTGGCCTCAGGTCTTTTTCTTTTTTCCTCTCTCTCTTTTTTCTCACCCCTACCCTCTAACTCCCCCGCCCCCCCTCCTGGGCTGGGACGGATCCATCCCTGGACGCAGGGTGGACCTGCCCCTAGCCAGGGTAGACCCACCCTACGCTGAGGTAGACCTGCCCCTGGCTGCAAGGCGGACCCGCCCTCCATTGAGGCGGACTCGCCCCTGACCGTGAGGTGGACCCACCTTCAGCTAGGGCTGCTCCGTCAGCCGACATGCGACATTGTCACCACTGGCCGTGGGCGGCACCCGACAGAGCCGTCATAGGTCACAGCGGTGACTGTTCACCTAGCCATGGAGTGGACCCACCCCTGGCCAGGGTGGACCCGCCCGCCGGAGGACGTATTTTCCCCTCTGCGGGTGAATCGTCTCTTTTCCCCTCCTCGATTTTTCAACCATAATTTTCCTATTTTCTCAACTACCCATTTTTCTTCCCTAACCCGCCCACAAAACCCATATCTTACATTTTCAATTAAACATTTAAAATGTGTTAAAATTATGAAAATAATGCATAGAGTGTTTTGTTGCGCACCTGGTGGGGCCCACCCTGCTCTCTATAGGATTGTTGAACCTCGTATACCTGGTGGATGATCTCGGTGTCATTATCCTCCGACATCTGCGCTCCTCGTTTGCTTGCTCTCTACTCCTCTTCTCTCAACTACTATAGTGCAAATGAGGTGAGGTAATTTCTAAAAATTACCTTATATTCATTTTCCACCCTCTTTTTTTAAAAAGGTATTTTTTACCTTTTATTTACCTTTTTTTCCTTCGATTAATCCCTTTCCTTCCCAAGGCCGCCATTTGCACCCCGTTTATCTGATTGACTTCATTCAAAAGGAAAACTTGCCTAATTTTTTGCACTCTTTCCAACCATCCCATCCATTTCTTCCTATCAAGAAGTCATCTGGGACCCTTTTTTTTTTCCCATCATTCTATCGAGGGGGCATACCCTTCAAATTTATCTATTTTCCCTGCCATGGTCATTCCCTTGCAAGATTGGGGCATTTCCATCCATTCCCCCACTAATTGGATAGCTCAGATTCTCCTCCCCATGCTGGGGCATCATTTTCTAGTTACTTCCTCTATAGAGTCATATGCATGTCCTTTTATTCGAAGCACAGTTATTCTAATCATACTTTGAAGAGGGGAAAATGTAGACATATAAATTTGATCACTTCCACATGATCAAAATCATCTACTTTATTCATCTATTTCATTAATAGTGATTAAATAATTTATTTAATCATTATTTCATTTTCTACCTAAGGTTCCTAAAGTATGTAATTGAATAAATTAAATACTTTACCTTACACCTTTTCTTCTCTAAAATTAAATAAATAGGACAATTTATTTAATTTAGTCATTTGACCTATTTGGATTAAAACTAATTTTTAATTCTTTTTTTTCTCTCTCTTTGTCACATTCTCCATAACCCTCTTTTTAACTGGATTAAATTAATTAATCGGTGATTAGGATGTGCACCACTTAATCAATATTAGTGTCACATCCTCCATAATCTCCCACTTGTCTCTAATCTCTCATTAATTATCATAATCTCATGTTTGCACAACCTTAATCAAAGTCATTAGCCACATTTAGCATACCTTTTCTTGTCAACCTTTCCACTTGTGTTTCTTGGCCTTGACTCTCTTTCCCATGTGAAATTTTAATTCACATTTATTCACTCAGGGCTCCTCTCTTCCCCATGTGAATTTTTAATTCAGTTTTGTCTGTCCACGGTCTACCCTATCCCCATGCAAAGTTCTAGAAGGCTTGACTTGTCACTTTACATGTGCCAAGGACTTCTAGAACCTTTGACTTGTCATATCACCCACATGTAACAAATCTCCAGCTTTTTGGAGACCCTTTATTATCTAATAGACTCTCCTAAGCATGTGAATTTTTAATTCACATTTATTTTTCCAACCACTTCCCCTTTTCCCATGGAGATTTTTGAGGAATTCTAAAATTCCTCAAATGTCTCTTTCATTCTCATTTGGGGATAAGAAGTTCATTTTTGAGGAAATCTTCGCATCCCCCAAGGTACCTACAAGTTACTTGTCCTTCATCCACCTCATCTACCTCTCTTCCATCTCATTTCCACATCACCCCACCCTAGGCCATCTAACATGTCAAGATGTGAGGGCTTGTGAGTCCTCAACTCACCATAGCCCTTCATCTTGGCTTTGTTGGATTGATCCCAACCATTGAATTCTCTAGAGAATTCCAGTTATTCTATAAATACCCCCTCATTTCTCTCATTTTGGGGAATCAATATTTTGCTATAAAAACTCTTGCAAAATTTCCATTTGAGCTCTCATCCACCATAACATTTACCATTTCACCCATCTTGCATATCACTTTGCATATTCTTAGCTTGTCATCCAAATAGCATACAAATCTTCAAGGATCAAAGGACCAACCAAAGAAGGAACGACATGAAGGTACAATCAATCAATTTATTTCATCTTGCTTTCATGTTCACCCTTTCTTAGGCTAATCATTGAGGTGTCCGCTTTGTGTTATTTATTTTTATTGCATTAATAGTTTGTTTAGCATCTCATATTAGGACATAACATTTTAAGGGATCACAGGTACATTTTCCATATCCTTGGGAGGTGGATTTGAAGACATACCCGAAGTTTTTTGCATAGGTACTATTTCCATATCATTCAAATTTGAAGTTGAAGGCATAGTTGATTTTGTCTCCATAATTACATTTTCTTACATATTCACCATCTCCACATTTCCATCATCTACATTCATTTCATCATTCATGGCTTCCTCTTCAACATACATGGAACTAGATGCTTCCAAATTTTTCATTTAATGAATCCTTTCTCTTTTGTCCCTTTGTATTTTTGCCTCCATATCTTTATTTACTTGAATTTCTTTGGGTGTCATTGACTTTCTACACTTTTTTATTTTTCTTTGATTTGATCCCATGGTTACCAAACCCTCTTTTATGAGAAAATAAATGATTCACTTGTAACCTATTTTCAAATTTCCATCTCTTTCAAATATTCAAATAAAACTATGTACTATGAAGATCCTTTCTTCTATAAACATTGAAGTACAAAAATATCATGAATATATCCAGAAGCTCTTTTTTTAAAATCTTCTTGTAAAATATTCTTGTACTTGATTCCACTTCAAAAATTCAATTTGCACTTGTCTCTTCCAACGATTTGCAATAGAATATGCCCTACACAAGACAAATTTGCAATAAAAAATGCAGAAAATGGCTCTTTCAAACCGTACTACACAAAAAGAATATTGTAGGAAAAACATGTTTTATCATACATTTTAAAATTAGGGAAAAACAGTCATATGAGAAATGCGTATGCGTTCTAAAAATATAACGCGTATGCATTACCTTTATCCAATGGGTAAAAACATAACATGTACGCGTTTCATTTAAATAACGCGTATGCATTTTCATAACGTGTGCACATTATTTAAAAATTGAATTCCCAACCCACATGTAGCCTTGGTTTTAGGCTTGGGAAAGGCTTGGCAATCTGAGCCTTAGCCTTTGACCTGCAACTAAAAAACTAAGGCAGATTGAAGAAGAATGTCCAACTTTGGCAATATGGTTGATTAACTTTTTTTCTGAATCAATCTATAAAATTAAAACCCATTAGAGAACACGATGTCTGGTTTCTAAATATAATTTTTTTATTAAGATTGGATTATGTTTTCTATTTTTCAATTAATTTCTAAGCAAATTAGTCCTTGAACTTGAATTATCAGACTTTTTTAATTTTTTAATAACTTTTTTTGGGTTAAGTTTCTTGTAAAAAAAATTATATGGCATCTATCTTCAGACAATTCTCTACACAATAAAAAAAAAAAAATCAATTTTTTTATAGTTTTGGTCAAATTATGTTGTTTGTACACGTTGATTTTTAAAAATAACAATTAGGGCCAATAAAAATTCAATAAAAAAAAATGTTCAACAAAAAATTTCCTCATCTATATTCATGTTGTTAGCTCTCTTTCCCCAAAATGAATTAGCATAATACTTTTTTTTGGGTCAAAAAGTGGTGTACGTACACGTGCATGGTATGGTAAAAAAACAGGGACTTTTAAAAAAGTGGTTTTTATAGATCCCTATCAAAATTTAATTTCTACACTCTGGGTATTTGAATAGTTTACATATTTAGAAACTAGATTCAAAATGATAAATTTCATACTAATGAATTTTTTAAAAATTCATTGTGTAAGTGCCTCAAATTTTCAGTCCAAGTGTGACAAATTTTGAAAAACAGCAAAAACACTTCCACTTTTTGAGCTTTTTGTGGACCCAACTTCTTGCATCAGCCCCCAAATTTCACCCTCTTCACCCATTGTCTCATTGGTCCCAGTAGAACCCTCTTCCAATAGGAAGCCTCCAAATAACTCATCCCCCTAGGAGGCAGGCTAGAGGATAGAGTCTCGACATCTAATATCTTAGCAACAACCTCCTTCAAAGTTCGAGAAATAATAGCAAGGCCCAAATCCAGATCTACATTAGAAATATCCAACCCACTAATAGGAACCCTAGGGGTTGGGGGTTCAACCAAAATAGGCGAGGTTGACTTGGTCGAAGTGTCTCCATCCAACAGAACACCATTTTCCGTAGGAGGGTTAGCATTAATAGCAGAGGCTCCCAAGTTAGGTTCCCGATTAAAAGAAGATTTATAGTCCGAGATAAGGTGGCCAGGTTTAGCACATTTTTGACAATAAATGAAAACATTTTCATAGCACACCGGTTGGACCCAAGTACCAAACTTAGAGCACAAATTCACTGAGTTAGGAAGTGTCTTATTCACACTAATATTTTCATAGAAGCGGAAAAATACTAACTTGGACTTAGATCTGGTGATGGAGTCTAAAGTAATAAACTATCCCAAGGAATCCCCAATGCTTTTGAAGATGGATTCATCCTAGTATTCCAATGGAAACCCAGGCAGATAGACCCAGACCAAAGCCGATTTATTTAGATCCACTGTAGGGTCAAACCCCAACTTCCAACAGCATAAAGCCAAACTGTGCTTCCCATACACCCAAGGCCCAAAAGATAGAACAACAACCAAGTCTTTCGAGGCCATAAATTTGAAAAGGAATAGACCACCCAATATTGTGCAGATCTCCACACTACCTTTAAGGTGCCATTTAGCTACAACCCATCTTCGAACCATATCCATAGTGGGATGGAAAGAGAGAAAATGACCCACAACTATGTTATCCATGGAGGAGATAATCCTATCATTGACTGTATCAAAAATAGAGAAATCAGTTCCCAAAGCTTTGAATTCTTCTTCAAAAAGAGGAGAAGGAGTTGAGCTCTATTTACCATTTCTCAGCACATCCTTCCAACCAATTTTTTTCGGAAGAATCTCCAGCACTGACACTTCCACACCAGATAAGACCAGAATCATGGGTGACTCTCAAAGACCCGCAAACGGGCCAGACCCACCAAGAGAGACACCTGAAGGACATGAGCCTACATGTGACAAGGTGAGGCTCCAATCAAGAGGAGATAAAGGGGGACCATGGGGTACCCCCAGGCTAGAATCCACCATGTGTGTAGAAAGTTCAAATGCAAACAATAGAGAGAGGAGTGGGAAGGTCTTCTTCAATAATTCATGTTTAAATTTCCTTCATGTTAAATATAATAGAAGGCTGAGATTTGAGCTCCCTAATCATCCCCTTGTTATTCTAAATAAATAACATGCAATCAAAATACAAGAGAACCACTCCTTGTGATGAGTCATGATAGTAGGCCCCTAAATCAATAAGAAATGAGTAATTTCTATCAATATTAGTATAAATAAACAAAGTATCAATACCATCATCATCAAGGGATTTTTTTATAGATTAATCATCAAATATATTCTTCTTATTTATATATTCCTTCTCCAATGTCCCCACTTCCCATAGTTACAACACATCACTTTGATATTCGTAGTGTTTTTAAACCATCTTTTGATTTGGACCTATCCTTAGATTTCTTCTAATTTCCTTTTGAACCACTTTTATTATTAGGCCTTCCTTGAACACATAATGCATGATTCAAGACATCATCTATGGATTTTATCTTCATCTCTTCACTAAGAAAATAGAAACAAGGGCATCCAACTTTGGATTTATCATAGAACTACTCATAGAAAAAAATACATTTTCTTAAATATTTGGGCATAGAACAAAGTAATCAAATAAATCTATCCTCCTCTTCTAGCTTAACATTAGTAGAACCCAATTGACTCAAAATCAAATTAAAATCATTAAGATGCTCTATAATTGACTCTCCTTCATTTTCATTGAAGAAATTTTTATTTTAAGATATATATTATTAATGAGACTCTTTGTTTAGTTAAAAATATTGCATATTCTCTTCCACTCACTATATATAGTAGCCTCCTTTGAGACATTCAAGAGAATAGAATCTACAAGACACAAATGTATGGTTTCATGAGCCTTTTATCCAAATATCTCTAATATTCTTTAGACATATCCATGATCTTTCATTCTTTTTTAATAACTCTATTGATCCTTTTCTTCCAAGATATCCTTTATTTATGACCTCCATAAATTGTACCCAATTGAATTTTTCACTTTGAATGAGAAGTGTTGGTCATGGTTTTAACCACATATAGATTTGTAAAACCACTAAATTAATACACCTACTGAAAGTTCAAAAAACCAAATCATTTCCAATAAATACATCTCTCTCTAATCATAATCATAAATATAATACAAAATATTGAGAAACAAGTTAAATAACTACAATTTGGAAGTATAAAATAGTGAATAAATTCAATTAATTGATTAAGGTGAAATAACATAATCTTTAGGAGTACTGCCCTCCCAGCTGTGGTTGTGGCTCATAAAATTTGTGCAAGAATTAAGGAGAAATTTCTTTCTAGAGTTTCCTTTTATGTTGGTGATAAGATTAATCTTATTCCTTTTGATATATCTCTTTTGTTCTATAAAGGGAAGTCTTCTAGAGAGGATGTTGCTTGGAAGGTGCCTCTGGATGGCTGGGTTAAGATGAATTTTGATGGGGCAGCTAAAGGAAATCCGGGACCTGTTGGATGTGGGGCAGTGATTAGAAATTTGAATGGTAGGCTCGTCTCTGTTGTGGTGCTCCCTTTGGGAACCCAGACAAACCACTTCACGGAGGCGGTCGTAGTCTATCATGGTCTCAAATTGGCTCAATTCCAAGGGTATAAGAAATTTTGGGTGGAGGGTGATTCCCTAAATATTATTAACAATTTGAAATTGGTCTCTCCCCCGCCATGGACTATTGAATCCTTGATTAAGGATTCAATTCAAATTATTAATTCTTTTGATAATGTCTATATTTCCCATATTTTGAGGGAGGGAAATAAGTTAGCTGATTTTTTCTCTAACTTTGGGTTTAAGGAAAAAAAGGTATGGAATTTGAATGATTCCATTCCTTTTGAAGCGACGACGATTATCATTAATGAGAGTTGATATATGGTTGATCCTTGCTTCCATGGTGGGATGTATGTCCTTTTTCACATGGATGAAATATTTGAATGAGGATGCTAATGTTTTGATTTTGAAGGATGAATTTCACTTTGTTTGGAGCTACATTTCATTATTGCCTTTCTGTCCTTTGGTGGGTTTCGTGCGGATTTTGGGTGTCTTTAGCCAAAGATTCTGGAGGTTTCTTTTTTGTATTTTCGGCTTGGGTTGTGTGAGTATAATTTTTAGGTGGTTCTGGTTGTGTGTGGCGTTGAATTTCACAATGGGTGGGGACAAGAATCGTGTCGAGCCAAAGTCTTGTGACACTATTAAGCAAAAGGAGGAGGTTTGGGAGATCCTTGAGAAGGGTGGTCTAACTGTCTATATGGAAAGATTGCATGGTTTCAATGCGCAAGTTACTAAGATGGTTGCTAAAGGATGGAATGACGGAAACCTTAATTTGGGTGGCAGAGATGTTGTGGTGGATGAATAATTTATAGCTCAAATTACTGTTTGGCTATTTAGGGAATGAAGTTTTTTAGGGATAAGAAAGACTCGCAGGATGCGATGTCGATCTTCTTCAAAGGTAACGAGGTGACTGATCTCAGGAAGGTTAAAAGTGGTCATTGGTATAGGAGCTCTTTGAAAGCACTCTGGTGTGATTTGGCAGAAAAATTCATGAGGTATATTACCTTGGAAGGAAGGTACACGACCATTAATAACTACCATTTTCTTTTGCTTAATCATTTTAGGCATAAGAAATGGGTTTCTTTTCCCTAAAATTTGTTGATGTCATTGGATACGGGGATCAAGGATCACATGAAAAACCCCAGGAACCCAGTTCTACATGTTGGGTTAATTCTTCTGATTTATGAACATGTGAAAGCACATGAGGTTGCACAAATCTCTGGTGTCCCTGAAGGATAATGTTGGCAAAGCTCGGGAGGGTTATGAGATGGAGTCGGGTGATGAAAAGGTTAGTAAAAAAGATAAGAGGAGGAGGCTTATTCTGAAGAAAGAATTGAAGTCTAAAAAAGATGATGATGTTGACTACATCCTAGACTCCTATGCCTCTTTTGAGGAGGATCCCTCTTCTCCTGTTCCGGGCAAAATAGGGAATAGAAAGTCGATGGACAAAGAAGGCTACACTACGTGTAGCAATGATGTGGTCACGATGGCTCTTCCTAAAGACACCAAGAATAATTCTGACCTATATGGGGAAGCTTCCTCTCCTCCCCCTAAAATTAAACATGCTGAGGATATTGGGGTTGGGAGACAAAAGAGCAGGGAGTCGAGATCTGCCAGTCAAATCTTGGAGAAGGGTTTATCTCTCTCTCTCTTGCTTGTGGTATCTATGGTGAGGCCTCTCTGAATACTAAAACTGGGGCTATGTAGGGGAAGGATGGTGTTGTGGATGGTGGTCTTTCTGGGGGTTTTAACAAAGCGGAGGGGGATAAGGAGTTGAAAAGGAAGACTATTGCGGAGGATCTCACCTGCTCCATTTGCAAGCTAAAGTCTCTTGTCCCTGTTGATAAAGGTAAGGATATTGAGGTTGATAAAATTTAGGTTAGTTCTTCTGATGAGGATGATTCTATGGAGGATAGGGTTGAAAATTTTTATAGGGAAGAATTTTCTGATGTGTTGGGCTCGGCCCGTGAGACTGCTAATCTATAGTTTAAAATTTTTAAATGGTTTTTAATGAAATTAATAGGATTAATGTTAGGATTAGAGGTGTGGCTAGTAAGGCTAAGGGTCCTGCTGTTCAAAGCCAAATTGAAAATTTGATGGAATCTTTGAATGTTGTGGCTAATACTATGGTGGAGGAAACCATCAATCTGAAGCAAAATTTGGAAGGTAGAATTTTATCCCTTGAGGATAAAATTGATAAAATTGGGAAAATGTTGATGAAGAGTGGTGAGGCTTCTAAGCTTGTGGGTTCTCCAAATTCTGCCATGAGCAAAGTGGTGTTGAAGAGTGGTGAGGTTTCTAAGATTGTGGGCACTCTAGATTTTGCCATGATGATTTCTCCTCTCATTACTGCTAACAAGAGAAAAGAGTTTGGGCCTGTTGTTGTTTCTGCTATTGGGGGTAAGGTGTTGGATGTGGGCAGTGCTGGTGAGAAGGATACTACTAAAGGTAAATTTTTGATTGAAGAGGTAAAAACTGGTGGGCCTAGGGTCAAAACTAGAAATAGAATGAAATCTCAGGTTGGGGCCTCCAAGAGGGAGGTGTCTGATATTGTGGATGATGCGTAGAAGATGGTTGATACTAACATGGAAGTTGTTGAGATCCTGAAGAATATGTAGTGCATTTGGCTGGCTTCTTTTTGGCTGTTGGTTTGCTAATGATGGGTTGATTGCTACGTATTGATGTTATCTTTTCTTATCAATTGTGCTCTTTTGTAAAGGGTTTCGAGCCCCTTCAAAACCCATTTTTTACCTTTAATCAAAACATGTGAATAATCATCAAATTAATATGGAGAAGAACATATAAACATAGAGAAATAAATCAAAATTACTAGATACACATAACACTAAATTTATATGGAGGAAACCATTTGAGAAAAAACTCCATCACCAAAGAGATATTGAGCTTGTATTAATCAAGATCAAATCAGTTACATCAATAAAATTCCACTCAACTATTTCTTTTGATAGAATTCTAGTTGCATAATAATACTTCACCTACATAAAACATAAAAACTCTATCTAGTACATCTAATTTATATAAAATTAATAATATGAATCCAAAATTAATTTCCCAAAACTGTAGGCACCAAAACTACGGTCTACGATAAAAACTCACATCGCCATGTGCAATTCTAACATCTTTGACTCATGACACAATTTGGGCACTAATTCCCAAGTATAACCCTCATATTGGAGTGACCAACTAATGTGTAATCCAACTATCATAACAAGATGCTTTGTTCCCACAAATGTAAATCGCAAGTGCTCCATTAGAGAGATGCTCAAAATACACTTATGACAATCACTATGTTAACTCCCCTTGTTGATATTTTTTAACTTCCCTTATTAAATTCAATTATAATAATACTATAATTATCTCAAAGAAAAATAATAATAAATTAATCTCTCAATAGCCTTCATGAACATCCCTAAGTACCCCATTCCAAGATTGCTGGAAATATAAACATTATGCATACGATTGGAAGGTTAATATCACCTAATCCTAGATTATTAATTAATGTATTAAAATATATATTCATTTGATTTCCATACATAAGAATATACAACATATCAAAGAGTAGTATAACAACCATACTATGCACGTGCAAGGTCTCTTATCTATTTCATAAGTGTCTAAACAATCATTAGAGAGAGCATACCAATATATATTCAAAATATTTTATCCTCTCTTTTTATAAGAATGATTTGCTAACATTGGATTAAAAGTGATGCAGGAGAATATGGGCGAGCTAACAATCAACATCAACCAAAAATAGGTTTCAGGTTTGGGTTTCAGTTTTGGTGTGTTCTACATTTCTGGGTTTTCATTTAATTTAGTTTTGGTGGTCGATGGTAGAGGAGGTCAAATAATTTTTTTATCATTGATTGACAAAACATCATATTTCATTATACATTTTGAAGCTTCAATTTTTCAACACTATTCTTTCCAATTATCCAAATATTACATTTATTTCCAATAAGGAAATGATTATTGATTAATTGCAAATATATATATATATATATATAATATAATATTTTTATTTTCATATAGAGAAGAGAATGAAAGGAGGTTTGAAATGACCAAGCAAGAAAATTGCAAGCGAAAAAAATAAAAATAAAATTTTAATTGAACAAGATTGAGGCAGGAGAAAAAAATAAGTGAAAAGAAAAGATCATATAGAAGGACGCGGCCATAAAAGAGAGGAGGACGTCCCTTGTAAAAGGAAGATGAGTTTTTGAATGAAATAAGATATATGTATATACTTGGTCAGTAATAAAAAAATTGCATAGAGGAAGTGAGGGTTTGTGTGCAACAAAGAGGAAGTGAGGGGTTGCGTGCAACAAAGAGGAAGTTTTAAAAATTTAAAATGTGCAACAGTGGGATAGAGGGTAGAATCCAACCAATTTGGAAAAAAGAAAAGTTTAAACATAAGTGCGAAGGAATGGTAAAAGAAGAGGGAAGGCAGAGGAAGTCATGCCATTCTAAAGAATGAGGTTTTAAATATTGATTCCCAATGAATAGGATGGATCGGATCGCTATTTAGAATGAGGTGTATAAAATTTATAAAATAATTAAAAGTGCACACGAAAAGGGAGAGAAATTAAACTCTCGAGAAAATAAAAGAAAATGCAGATTGAAGAGAGGAGGGAGGCATTGTACAATCAACGGGAAAAAGGAGGATATCAAAATAAAGGAAATGAAAATTGCTGACTTAAAAAGCATAAGAAAGTTGTGCCACACTTGAGGAATGTGGTAGGAGAAAATAGAGATGTGAAGAACAATTAAAATAGAACTTTGAAGATGTAAAATTAATAAAATTGTAGGCTATGAGGAATGTAAATTTGAGATTTATATATGGATTATTGTCTGTAGAAAAATAATTGAAGGTGAAATCGAATTAGATTATAAGTAGAATTCTAAATGCTAGAATGTTTGTTTGATTGGAAATTAATCAAATTGTCACCAATGTTTCCGTGAATTTTAAATTGGGGTTAATTGACAAACGAAATCATTAAATTGAGGTTTTGTTGACTACAAATTTGTCTAGTGTGATAAGACTCACAATTTCGCTTTGCATCAAAAAGAGAGACACAACACATAAATCTCTTTTCTTCAACACTTAAATATTATAGTTGGATAGAGAGAGGATACCATAGACTCAACATGTTATTTTCATTATTAAAGTATAACATATAAAAGAGAGGGAGGTGTCGAATGATTACTATGCAAGAAAAAATAGCATAATTCTTGACTCATAAATAATAACTTGAACATTAATCATTCCTAAACATGCATACTAGGTCCTTTCATATGCATAGGAAGCATACATACAACTAGAATAGATACCTAGTTATAACTCAAAGATAAAATAGTTCTCCCTCTAATACAAATGAATAAATGATAGTTGGAAAAGGTTAAGGATTGATTAACTTCCCTCCTAACATCATAATAAACATTTAAACTATTGTTTGTTTATTGATTAACTCAATGAATCATTTCTTATTCAAGAAATCTATCAACATAGAATAAGAATTATTAGGTCACACAAAATGCTTCAAAATAAATAACTATGTTCAAGAAAAGATTCCAAAATCTAGATAAATTTAAATAATACTTTTCCAACGCACTTTTCCTAGGATTTATCATGTAAACATAATATTTTTTACTCCTACAAAAGGGAAAATAAAAAATTATAAACGGTGATTTTTTGGAGATGGCGTTGAAGGAGATGGTTGTTGCCTGGCGCAGGCTACGTCCTGCATGAGTCCATGCCTCTATTTCATGTTGTGGTCCTGTTGTTGGGTGTCATTTATTTGTTGTGTGCAAGTGTGAGTCAAGGGTTGGGGGTGTTAGATGATCGTAGGGAGTGTGCTTTGGCTACCGACTGGGGTTTGGCTGGTTCTTCCTATCTCTAGTGTAGCATTTAAGACACCTCTTTGTTGCTTTCTTATATTTTCTATACATTCTCTCGTGTGGTTTAAAGTGTGGGTGTTTGATCAGGGATCCCGATGTGGGGGTTTAAGTTTAATTTGTTCTCTTGGGTATGGCTCCCAAGGAGGTGTCAAGGGTTAAATCTCCACAGGATTTTTGTGTTGCTATTGGGGATTCAGCTCCAAATCATTCAATGAAAGTTTTTGATAATAATTTATTCTCAAATGATTTGAGCAATTGCGGATTTGTGTCAACTGGTGGTTCTTGAATTCTGAAGATAAATGGTTGTTTGTAGTGTACCAAAAATCGGCTTGTGCTGGTAATTCAGCCAAAATTGATTGTGGAGAATACTAAGTATTTATCGAAGCATGTCTTGTTTTGAAAACTCATGAGGGTTTCACTTCAATTTTTGGATTCGTGGGCTCATCGGACGTGGTACCTGGAGGGGGAGATAGAAACAATGTTGCTAGCGAATAGTTATTTCATGGTGGTTTTCAACTGCAAGGCAGATCACAATAGAGTTTTTGAGGGAGGACCTTATTTCCACAACCAAATTGGTTTATTCATTAAACCCTAGCATACGAGCTTCAATCCTTCGGAGGAGCTCCTAAATCGGGTTTCAGTATGGGTGTGTCTTCCTCATTTACCAGTTGAATCCTGACACAATGAGATCTTGCATAATGTTGCTTCGCTTTTGGGAAAACCAGTGGGTATGTCTCAGCAAACTTAGGATAGAAAGGTAATGAATTTTGCTCATATTTGTGTTGAGATTGATTTAAGTCACCCTCTTCTATATTCTATGGAAATTTGGGCAGGTTCATATTCTTGGGTGCAGCAATTAGATTATGAAACTTTACCCTTTTGATGTTGCCTATGTCATGAATATGGCCATTTTCAGCGAAGATGCCTGACGTCTAAATCTTCTAAATCTCAATCTACTCAACCTCCTAGCAACTGGCCCCTTGGGGTTGACAAAGGGAAGGATCTCATTCTTGTTGAGGTTATAGGTGTAGAGGGTTTTATTCCTGTTAAGTATTGCAATAAGAATCGAGATCAAAAGAGGACTTTTAAGGAGCGACGGGACGGTGATACTTTAAATAGATTTGAGGTTCTGGATGACCTTAGTCAGTAGGAGGTGAATCTAGGCATGATGGTTATGGATCAAGGTGGTTTGGAGGAGTTCCATGAAGGTATCATTTCACATAACACTCAGGCTTCATAGGAGGTTGGTGCTATACAAATGGACTCATATCTTAGCTTGGTGGTTTCTGAGAGGTTGGAGTCTCTTGCAAATGTGAAGATGGGAGAGGGAGTTATCTCTAATCCTTTAGTGAAAGGGGTCTGATTTGGTGAAAGGAAGCAGGGCCTCTCCTTCAATGGGACTACTTCAAAAAGACCAGAAGAAGGGGCCTATTGTGAAGCCATCCAAGGTTAGTAGAAAGAAAGACTTAGCGGAAAATTAAGATGGTGGGGGAAACTTTGGTGGAGTTAGGATCGGTTAAGACTCCAGGCTCTCACTTTTCTATTCCTCTTAAATGATCATTCTCTCTTGGAATGTAAGGGGCTTGAATAGTGGCCCTCGACAAAAATTTGTTCGAGATTTGGTGAGAATTCACTCTCTTGATGTTCTTTTTCTTCAGGAGACTAAGTTATCGGTTGAGAGCATGGTTGGCTTGGTGTCAAAACTGTGGGGGCAGGGTGATTTCTAGTGTATTGGGGCTCATGGTAGTGCTAGGGCTGTGGCTTTCTTATGAAAACCCTTGAAGATTCATCCTCTTTGGTGGATGTCTTCTAAGTCTTTTATCTCTACAATCGCCTTAAGCTTGGAGATGGGGGAAATTATTCTTTTGTCAAACATCTATGTGCCTAGTGATCTTCCTAGTAAGTAGTTTTTGTGGTCTCACATCAATTTTATTTGGAATCTTGTTCTTTTTTTCCCTTGGATTATGGCTGGAGATTTTAATGTCATTATTAAGTTAAAAGAAAAGAAGGGTGGTATTGTGAGGTTGGAGCCCTTTTCTCTCCTTCTCCATGATAACATCTCGACCTTGAATCTTGTTGACATCAAGCCCAGTAATGGTCAGTTTACTTGGAACAATAGGAGGTTATGGGAGAATTGTATTGCTGAGAGACTTGACCATTTCTTGGTTTCCTATTTCTAGATTGGAGGAATGTGGACTACTTGTTTTGAAATTCTTGACTGGAGGGGCTCTGATCACTGGCCTATTAAATTATCTGCTACTTCGAATCGGGTTGCTTGGTCCCTCTTCTTCAAGTTTCAGCTTATGTGGTTAAGAGATCCTTCTTTGCAAGAGTATGTGGTTGAATGGTGGTAGTTAGGGAGACCCGCTTATGGCACTGTTATATATTCTTTTTTCAAATAGTTGCAGTTTGTGAAGTATCAACTTAAGTGCTGGAATATGCAGTCTTTTGGAAATATTTTTTATGCTAAGATTTTTTCTCAAGCTGACTTGGATGTTATTACCCAGGAGATAATGGTTTCGGGCCTTTCAGAGGATTTAGTCAGAGAGGAGGTAAGGGCTTTGAAATATTTGGAAGAATGTAAACTGCATGAGGAAATTTATTGGAAACAAAAGGCTTGGGTTGAGTGGTTACAGGAGGGAGACAGAAACACTACTTTTTTCTTTAATATGGTGAAAGCCAGGAGACATGGTAATTATATTCTTGTTCTTGTGAATGACAGGGGTGAGCATCTATCCTCTTGACAAGATCTGTCTAGAGAGGCTTCACAGTTCTTTGCTTCTTTATTTAGGAAGGATAATCAAGATGTTTTGGCAGAAGAAAACCAATTTTTATCTTGTATCCCCTCCTTGGTTACTGGGGAGATGAATGAGCATCTTTTGGGTGGATTTTCTCTGGAAGAATTGGAGGCTACTATTTTTTAGATGAAGAAAGGGAAATCCTTGGGTCCTGGTGGCTTTTTGATTGAATTCTTTCAAGAATTTTGGGATATCATTAAGCTGGACTTATTGAAGTTGGTTTGGGAGTCTCAGAGGAATAAGAAGATGTTGAGGTCTTTGAACTCTACTTTCCTTTCTCTCATTCCCAAGTGTGAAGGGGTGGATCAATTGAGTCAGTTTCGACCTATCTCTCTTTGTAATGTGGTTTGTAAATTCATTTCCAAGTTGATTGCTAAAAGGTTAAAGTGATGGGTTAGATGGCTTATTTCTGAGGAACAAAGTGGTTTTGTAGTGGATCAGAAAATTCTTGATGGGGTGGTCATTTCTACTAAAAATATTCATTTTATGGAATCCTCCAAAGAAAAGGTTATGTTCATCAAGCTAGATATGGCAAAGGCTTACGATAGAGTTAAGTGGTCCTTCTTGCACAAAATTATTATTGGCTTTGGTTTTGTTGAAGAGTGGGTTCAGTGGGTTATGAGTTGTGTTACTTACACTTATTTTTCGGTGCAAATAAATGGTGAGCCTTCTTCTCTTTTTTGTGCTTCTAGAGGCCTACTAGATAGTCATATGGGTGAGATCAAACAGTTTACAAATCTTGCAGTAAGATGATTAAGTCCCATCCCCCATGTACAAGAGTGAGAGCATGCACAATCAGTGAAAACTGTGTATCCCAGTTCATATATTAGTCATTGGGGCCCAACAGCGGGGAGGCAAAGGAAAAAAGTATGAAGTTACTGTCATATATACCAAAAATGAAGCAAAGGTAGATGGTCAGAAACACCAAGATATAAAAAAGATTAGTTAAAAAAAGAAACTGATATCTAGACCAGAGATGTTTTCATAAACATGGGATAACAATAAGGACTTGACATTGGTAGGGATGATCAAGTAGTACTTCCTCAGAACCCCGATCTAGAATATGTTTCTATCTACTTAAAAAAGAATGGCTATCCAGAACGAAGTAATCCTTTACACATTTTTCTTTCTCCCACAAAAAAGTAGTGAAGGTTGAGATAGGTTCAAAAGCTCCTATTATTTGTAGCAGACGGAATCTCATTGGTTCAATTTATGAATATTCTGGTGCTTTTTTTATTGTGTTCTTTATTTCTTAATGACCAGTGAGAAGCCGTATGAAGTGAAAGTTTCACGTACGGTTTTGGAATAGAGATGAAAACAGTGATGTTTCTGTCGACTATAATTATCCAACAGTTCAAGTACAATTGATATAGTTGAAGCACAGTGCAGATATGGTTTTTTAGGATGGAATTTGTGGCACCAACCTATAGGGTTTCTAGCTTTTTTCATCTCATCTCTGGCAGAATGTGAGAGATTGCCCTTTGATTTACCAGAAGCGGAAGAAGAATTGGTAGCGGGTTATCAAACTGAATATTCGGGTATCAAATTTGGTTTATTTTACATTGCTTCTTACCTAAATCTATTAGCTTCTTCATTCTTTGTAACAGTTCTTTACTTGGGATCCTCTCTCTCCTTATTTATTTATTCTCCTAGTTGAAGGTTTGGGGAGAATATTGAAGCGTAATGTGGAGTTGGGTCTTATTCAAGCTTGGGTGTGGGGGAATGGTTTTCCTCCTTAGCATCACTTGCAATTTATGGATGATACTTCTTTGATACTTATTTGCATGCCTCTGGTCAAATGATTAATGAAGATAAATCTTCTATTATTTCTTCAACACTTTGTGACTCATTCAAAAAAGAATTGTTCCTATTTTGAGGTTCTAGATTGAGTCTCTTCATTTTACCTATCTTGGTATCCCTATCTCTTCTAATTCTCTTCATAGGGAGTCTTGGCAGAATATTCTTGATAAGTTTTGAGTGAAGGTTATCCATTGGAATCATAGATGGCTGTCCTTTGTTGGACGTGTTCAACTTCTCAAGTCGGTGGTGTAGGATCTTTCCATCTATAGATGTATGCTCTAGATGGCTTCAGTTGGGTTTATTAAGGATTTGGACTCTTTGGCTAGACAATTCCTTTGGGCGGGCAACTTGTCTTCTTCTAAGTGGAGCCTTGTGAAATAGGATATTGTGTGTAGTCCAAAGCAATTTTGGGTTCTTGGATTGCGACAATTGACTATGACCAGGTTGGCATTGGATACTAAGTTTTATTAGAGGTGGTTTTTAGAATAGGATCATATCTAGGCCAAGATTCTATCTCATAAGTACGTTTGGGGGTTCCAAAGGAGGAAATTCCCCATTATCCTTTGGCAGGGAAAGGCTCTGTGATTTGGGGAATGCTTAAGAAAGGGGCTGCTCTAATCAAAGAAGGTTTGTTCTGGATATGTAATAAGGGGGTCAGGCTCTCTTTTGGTCTGACTCCTAGGATGGTTTCCCTCCCATCTTGCACCAGTATTCAATTTTTTTGAATTTTAGCCAAAGATTCTTGGAGGTTGGCTAGTCGAGGGTGACTGATTTTAAGACTTCTTACCCCTATGGATAGATCAAGGTGGCTAGGTGGAAGGATCCCTTCAATTGGCCAATTATTGGGTTAGAGGAGGACTATGTCACTCTTCAACATATTTTGGCTGGTAGACAGTGCAGCTCCCTTTGGGATAAGGATATTCTTGCTTGGTGTCTGGATCCAAAGGGAATTTTCACTGTGGGTAGTGGGTATTAGGAGTTGTTGGTTCACAAGTTTGTGGGAATGGAGGTTCCTTGGTGGATACATGTGTGGAACAAGTTCTCTTCGCCAAAGTGTAATTTCTTTGTGTGGAATTTGGCTTGGAATAGATATTTGACTTGGGATAATCTTCAAAAATGGGGATTCCAGGGCCCTTTGGTGTGTTTTATTTGTGATTGCAGTGAGGAGGATTCTTCCCACCTATTTTTCCTTTGCTCCTTTGCTATGCTGATTTTTTATTATTGGTGGGATTTTTGGAAACACCCTTGTGTTCATGCATCTTCCCTTGTGGATTTTTGGAGTAGCATGGGAAGACCTCCTTCTCAGGCCTCTTTCCTCCAGATTATATGGTGCATTGGTCCTACCTTCATCCTTTGGAAAATTTGGTTGGAAAGGAATCGTAGGATATTTCACAAGGATAGGATGATAGTTCAACAGGTTTGGCACATAATTGTTCATATGATCTAGGAGATGGTGGAAGTTGAATGTGAGTTGGTGTACCCCTTGGAAAGGAGTGCTGATGAGATTGTGGCTAGATTGGGTTTACATGGTTTTACCTCTATCTCATCTTGTGTCAGAAGAGGTTGGTGGGATAAAAAGATGGTTCAAAGACTTGGAAGATGGGTGCCCCCTCTAGTGAATATTTTAAAAATCAATACTAATGGTTCCTCTAGGGGTAATCCTGGGCCGACTGGGATTGGGTGAGTTGGAAGATATTTTTTTGGCTCAGTTATTTTCTTTTTTCTTTTTCCATTCATAAGGGGCGAAAATCTAAGAACCTTATGGAGGGGATGGCAATTCTTTGGGCTATTCAGTGTGCTTGTGCTTTTGGTTGGTGTAGGATTATTTGTGTTTGACTCATAGATTGTTGTCAATTTTTTGAATGAGCATAAGTTGAGTGATGTTAATTGGAAGCTTGCTTTGGTTGTTTTTTAGATTTTGTAGATGTGTTCTATGTTGGAGGTGGTGTCTTTTTTCCACATCTCGTGAGAATGGAATAGGGTTGTTGATAGTTTGGCCAAGTGGGCTTCAAAGCATGATGAAGATTGGAAGATTGAGGGATGGGGCAATTACCCCTTGATTGTAGTCATGATTTAGAGAAGGTCTTATCTGATGATTTGGCGGGTTGAGGTTCTTATTGTTGTGGGTGGGGTGGTTTTTCCTAGTTGGTTTTTTTGTGATCCTCTTTATTGGGAGCCTTCTAGATTCGTAAACGCTTTGTAATACTTATTTCTTGCTTTCAATAAATTTTTTACCCTCTTTTATTTAAAACAAATTTATATATGGTATTTTTTTCCCCCCAAAAATGGTTCTAGGAAAGAATTAAAAGGAATTATATCACAAAGAGTTGAAAAAAACCACAAAACTCTAATATCTAAAGAAAAATCCAAGATTCTACCATAATTATGCAATTTCTAAAATAATACATAAAATATAAAGATGTAATTTTTCACACAAATTTTATAATTTTAGCCCTCCTTAATAAAAAAAATTGCATTCAAATCACTCTAAAATACTAAATAACACCTTAAAGAGTTTCAAAATATAGAAATAAGTACTCACCATCCATGAATGCAAATTTCGTTAGAACTTCACAAAATTTGAATTTGAAGCCTACATTTTGATATAAATTGAATTGAGTTATACATTTACCTAACATCCTCAATTCATAAAATTTGAAAACCAAGAATTTTGAAAATAATAAGTTGGAAACCCTCTTACATACAAATGTCCAAACCATTAAAATATAAAACTTTCTTAAAATGGAAATATGTAAGAAGGTTTACAATCAACTTCCCCAACATAAAATAGCATAAATTAAATTGATCAAGTTACACAATGGTTTATTAAAAATCACACAAGGATAATATTATAAAAAACCAAGAACAAGATCCAACACAAGAAGGCCACCAAACAACCAATGGAAGAGAGATACCTCCTAACCATATGATATCATTAAGACCTATAGATATCCACTCTTCTCTATTAAACCCTAAATCTTATGAGATTACTAATGGATCAACAATGCACTTGTATTCCTAACTTGAGGCATAGATAAATATATCACACAAGGCACACAAATATTCTCACAAGTGGTCTCTCAAAATACACATCAAGATCCCACACATATGATTTCACTTAAGATAGGTGTGAGTTTGAACAAGGTTTACTCATAACCAAAACCATTTATGGTTTCAATACCAAAAGAAATTTTGAAGAAGAGTTTTCAATTCTATGGAGAAAAATAAATCTATCTTTAAATGGAGTCCTACTACTCCTTCCATGAACACTCATATTCACATAAAGCCACCCAAGGGGCTCATGTAAATTTACACAACTCGTAATTTTTTTCATAATATCATCTCAAGGTGATAATTTTATTTCACTCTGAATGCCTACACTGATGTATATTGGGCTGGTTGTGTAGATGACCAGAAGAGCATAAGTGGTGGTGCATTCTTCCTTGGAGGAAGATTAGTTTCATGGTTGAGTAAAAAATAGGATTCAGTTTCTTTATCCACTGCAGAAGCAGAATATATTGCAGCAACATCCTGTTGTACACAAGTACTTTGGATAAAGAAAATCTTGATGGAAATAGGTATAGTAAGTGATGAACCTATCTCTATATTTTGTGACAATACAAGTGCCATAAAAATTTCAAAGAATACAGTGATGCATTCCAGAACAAAGCATATATCTACCAAGTATCCCTTCTTGAGGGAGAAGGTACAAAGGTATTCAAAAGGGCCTTAGTGAATATATCTGCAACTTGTTCTTTGGTAGGTACATATTCAAGTCATCTCAAGGGGCTCATGTAAATTTACATAACCCATAATTTTTTTCATAAACTCATCTCAAGGTGATAAAATTATTAAAATATATAAATCTTTACAAATCCATACTAAGAAAAAGAAGGATTTGAATTGAGACAAAGATTCTAAAAAAAAAAAAATCTACATGCATAAGAATGCAATAATCTCTACAAGGTTCTCTATGCATTAATACATGAAATAAAACAAGATGTTAGGATAAGGTGACATTAGCCTTGTAATACTATGTCATTTATATGTCTCCACATTCCTTGGAATGTGTTCTAGGGGACATGAGAGAAAAATATTAAATTTTGGCATGTTGTAATTATATTTTAAAGAGAGGATTTATTTTTCATGGAGGTTACACATAAAATACGGATAAGGAATCTTTCCTAGGTGTCCAAACTAGAATAGGAAATTTTTTGGAGTGGGAATCCAAGATTGGAGAAGAAAATGTGTTTGTTGGTGTTCCATCGGGAATTAGAAAGGTCACCCGAGCATCTGGAAAGGAAGCATTTGGATAGGCTATGGGTTAGGCACCCATGTTGGAGTCTTGAATATTCAATTAATATATTATTATGTCATTTTTTTGTCCATGAAGAGGGGTATGGGTTTTTGCAGTTGGTTTTGTGCCTCTTGTTTTGGTTTACCATTCATGGTTTTACCTCCCACAATTTCTATAAAATGGAGCCATGTGATGGTATTTTCATATTGAGTTCTTGTAGGTAACAGGGTGTTGTTAGGTTGATTAGAAATTAGTAATGAATTTTATTATTGTGTACTCTCATTGGAAGATTAATAATATACTTGTCCTCTTTTCTCAGGTGGATTTTTTTTTCTTGAAATGGTTTCTCCACGTAAATTTGGTGTCACATTTTGTTTACTGATTTTTATATTGTGATGTTTGTTGCAATCACATGTTTATTTCTAATTTGGTAATTTTATTTTCAGATCTGAATTCACTTTCATAAGTTCCTATTGTAGCTTTCATTCACCTTATTTTTTTAACATTCGGTATCAAAGCAAACGATTTTTTTGAGAAGGGGATTCCTTTCTCTTAAGTGTTGGAAGGTTTTTTGGCTGCAGTGGGAGCTTTTTTGTGATATATTGCAGATTTTTGAAGAGGATTGTTTTCCATGGCTTCTACCTCTCGCCAAGATATTGATAAATTCAATGGGATAGGCTAAAAGATGTGGAAATTGAAGATGGAGGAAATCCTTGAAGAGAGAGATCAATGGTTTCCAATTTCACAAGAGAGTAAACTGACTACAATGTCTGATGACGATTGGAAAAATTTAGACAAGAAGGCATGATGAACCATACGATTGTGTCTCGCGGATTTTTTCCTCTTGAATGTCTCCACAAAATACGCCACATATAAGTTGTGGAAGATGATATATGATATTTATCAAACTAAAAGCTTGTCTATCAATATATATCTCAAAAGATGGTTATATTCATTAAAAATGGAATATGGTGATTCTATTGTAGACCATTTAATGATTTTAATCTAATTATAAGTCAACTTGCATTAGTATATGTTAAATTAGAAGATGAAGATAAATTCATCTTATTTCTTTATTCTTTGCCTAAATCTTGGGAAAATCTAATTGTTGCCATAAGTAGTGGTAATGCAGAGCCAAAGATGGATAGCATGATTTCCATAATTCTATCAAAGGAGATGAGGATAAATTCTATGATTTTTGGCTCCCAATATGCCTTGCATGTGCGAGGAAGGTCTAAAGAGAAAGGGCCTAAAGGGGATAAAAATAGGGATAAGTCGAAAGGGCGTTCTAAGACCCCCAGAAAGAGTAGAGTGAAGTGTTGGAATTATGGAAAAAGAGGGCATGTGAAGGAGTGTAAGAACAAGAAAAATAATGTTGATTCATCCACATAAAATTCCTCTGATGATGAATTTGATGCTTTTTTTATTTCAGCTAACTCTATTGGTGATGATGCTTGGCTTATTGGTTGAGGTTTCTCCTACCACATGACTCCTCACAAGGAGTGGTTTACTTCTTACAAAGAATATAATGGGGGATATGTTTTCCTTGGTGATAACAACACTTAGAAGATTTATGATAAGGGAAAGGTAAAGTTGTGTTTTAGTGATGGGAGGATTAAATCCCTTTATGATGTTTTATATATTCCAGGACCTGAGGGAAATTTATTTTCAGTATCCAAGTTGAATGATTTTGGAATGCATGTGAAATTTGACAAGTCTAGTTATAGGTTGGTAAGAATGATTTTTGTGATGGCTAAAGGATCTTGAATAGGGACTTTTTTTAGGCTGAATGCCTCTACTTTATGTAACTCTTACAATGTAACTAGCACTTAAAATGCATGTATCTTGTGGGTCCATAGATTGGGTCACATTGGTGAAAAAGGTCTTCAGACCATTCTTAATAAAATATTTGGTTGACGATTTTTTTGATTATTTTGTTGGAAAAAATGATTTTTATGAGCATTGTTTGTTTGGTGAAAAAACAGATCTTCATTTCCTAATGGAGCTAATAAGTGAAAGAGATTATTAGAGATCATTGATTATGATGTATGTGGACCAGTGGATGTTGACTCTTTGGGTAAAGCTCGATATTACGTCTCTTTCATTGATGATGTCTCAAGATACACATGGATTTATTTTATGCATTCTAAATCTAAATTTTTTACTAAGTTTAAGGAATTTAAGGCCTTAGTTGAGAAGCAGTCAGATTATAAGATAAAAGTGTTGAGATCTAACAATGGGGGTGAATATTGTTCTAGGGAATTTGATGAGTTCCATAAGCATGTAGGTATTTTTCAGCAGAAGACTACTCCTTATACTCCCCAAAAAAATGGGGTAGAAAAAAAATGAACCAAACCTTGATAGAAAGAGCTAGGAGCATGTTGAGTGGTGCTAAGCTTGATAGATGATTTTGGGAGAAAGCGATTGGTACTACTTGTTATTTGATAAATAGATCTCCTTGTTCAAATCTTATTGATAAAAATCCTTATGAAGTGTGGATAGGTAGAAAGCCTTCCAATTCACACTTAAGGATCTTTGGTTGTGACAATTTTATTCATGTGCCTCAAGAGAAGCAATCTAAACTAGATCTAAAAGCTCAAAAATGCATCTTCATTGGTTAAGGTGAGAATGTTAAAGGTTATAAGATTTGGAATCCTCTAACTTTTAAAATAATCTTTTCTAGAGATGTGGTTTTCAAGGAGTTTAGATCTTACTCAAGAGAAGAACAACCAAGGTAGAAAGATAAGAAAAATATAGTGCACTTCGAGAAAAATATTGAAAAGCAGGAAGATGCACATGTGGAAGAATAATTAGATGGATTTGAGGATGGAGAAGAAGAAGATAGTTCAAATAGTTCAGAGGATGTGAAAGATGAGCACACATAAGAAGAATAATAGGTAGAGCCCATTAATCCTACCTTGAGGGGATCCACAAGGCAAAAAAATCCAGTTGAAAGGTATAGCCCATCCAATTTGCACTGTGTATTTTCTTTATTGAGTACTGATGATGAACCTAGATCCTACATGGAGGCTCTCTCTTTGGAGGAAAGCGAGTCTTGGTTGCAGGCCATGGAGGACGATATGATGGCTTTGGATAGTTGTGACACTTGGGATCTTGTTAGGTTACCCAAAGGAAGGAATCCCATTAGATGCAAGTGGTTATTTAAAAATAAATTTGGAGCAAGTGGTCAGTTAGAGCAATACAATGCCAAATTAATGACTAAGGGCTACTCTCAGAGAGAGGGAGTTGATTTTGGTGAAATTTAATCTCATGTTGCTAAATTAACTTCTATTAGATTCATATTATCTATTGATGTTGCTTGTGATTTTGAGATAGATAAAATGGATGTTAAAACTACTTTCTTGCCTGGGGATCTTGAGGAGGAAATTTAAATGTGACAACCTGACAATTTTTTTGTGAAAGGAAAAGAACACTTGGTTTGTAGGTTGTAGAGATCTTTGTATGGTTTGAAACAATCACCCAAGATGTGGTACTAGAATTTTGATGATTTTTCATTGAATTTAGGTTTTCTTAGGAGCGAGGAGGATCATTGTGTCTACATTAAGGTTATTGATGATTAGATTCTAATTATTGCTTTTTATATTGATGATATGTTATTTTTTGGTAATAGCAAGGTGATGATTAGTGAGCTCAAGACACAAATTTCTAGCACATTTGATATGAAGTACTTGGGGGCTACAAAATATATTCTTGGGATAGAAATAAGAAGAGATCGGGTTCACATAAATCTTTGGTTAAGTTAGAGTAAGTATGTTGATACCATTTTGTAGAGGTTTAATATGCATGACTGTAAGCCAATTACTATTCCATTTCCAATTGGTACTAAGTTGAGCTTAGATATTTATCCTAATTATAATGATGATGTTGAGGATATGTCTATCATTCCTTATACTAGTATCATTAGTAGTTTGATGTATGCAATGGTTTGCACTAGACCAGATATAGCCCAAGTAGTGGGAGTTCTAAGTAGGTTTATGTCTAACCCTGGTAGAGAGCATTGGACTTTTGTTAAGAGGGTGTTTAGATATTTGTGAGGTACTTTTGATTATTGCTTAGTTTATCATGGTACTAATGATGTGGAAAATTCATTGGAAATACAGGGATATGTTGATGCAGATTGGGCAGGTCACTTGGATAGTCGAAGATCCACTAGTGGCTAAGTATTTTTTTTTTTTTGGAGGAGCAGTGAGCTGGATGAGTAAGAGGTAGACCACGGTTTATTTTTCCACCACTTAAGTAGAGTATATGGATGCTACAAATGCCTCTAAGGAGGTGGTATGGCTATAGAGACTTGTTAATGAAATTGGTTTTGATTGAAGGATAGTGAGGATTGGATGTGATAGTCAAAGTGTTATTTGTTTGACCATAAATCCTATGTATCATGCTCATACTAAGCATGTTGATGTTCAAAATCAATTTTTGCAAGAGATGGTTGATAATGAAGATGTATTGATAGAAAATTTTGACACTTTGGATAATGTTGCAGATTCTCTTAAAAATCCAGTGACCATAGTTAAGTTCTCTTAGTGCAAGAACGCCATGGGCCTTGATCACTGCGATGGAGCCTCAAATTTCATTCTTTGAGTTCCATTAATTTTCTGCCACATTACTAGTATATTATGCTATTATGGAGAAACCTAGGGTTGGGGTTTTACTTTGACTTCATGAAATCTTAATGTTTTATCATAAACCCTAGGTTGGATCTATTTCATCGTTACCTTTTTGAGGGACATTTTAAAACAACTTATGCCCCATTGACTCATCTAGGTCAGGCCCCTTTTTAATAAATAATGTTAAATATTTCGACTGACTTTATTATTTCTTAAGTCTAGGTCGGCTTGTGCCCCATTCTTTAAGAACAACTTTAAGCCATTGTTTGCCATTGGCCTAGGTGATGTCCCCTTCTCCCCTTTTAATAATTGTTTTATTTTGCAGGGAGTGTTTTTAATGATTGTCGATTTTCTTACGGTTGATCCTGGCCGTTCTCTGTGATCTCGCTGTGACATCACCGTTGGGTTTCAACTGATTGCGATATCATGGGTGGGCACCACGTGTCTCAGCTGCCAATGCTGAAAAAATATTAATAAAGTGTTTAATATTTGTATCGGGTTTTAATACGTTAAAAGGTGGGTTACTAAAAGAGCTTTGAGATGCACGTGCTCGAGATCGATGACAATTTTTTAATCTTGACAAAAAATTTCTCGACGGTTATGTTTGGTGCTACTGACTGTTGTGAGAACACGATCGTCGATGGTGGGAATCAACTGTTGCCTACCATTGTGTGATCCAAAGATGCAGTGTGTTTAGTGGTTGTGATATCACGGGCGGGTGCCACGTGTATCTCTTTGGAGCTACGTATTGTGGTGGGCCCTCGACACTGACATGGAGATTACATCAACCTTTTTGAAGGTGGTCATTTGATGATCCTCCAAAAATAAAATATTGACGACTGAAGTTTAAATTTGCATCAAATGTGATTGGAGCCATTGGCGCGACATGCAAATGGGCTTTAATGGTGGATGAGACATCTACTGGGTAAATTCAATCGACATAAAGTATTTGATTTCATTCTATCTTCATCACAAAATAATTCAAGCATTTTCGAAGTGGTTCAGAGCTAGAGATAAATTTTTTCAAGAAATCACAACAAAAGTTTGGTTCTCTACAAGGCGCGAAATCTCATGAGTTACTTTATGTATCACTAGTTTAATTTAATTGTGATTCTTGTGAAAGGTTGTAGTGTGTTGGTCAGGGGGTTTTTGATTATTTTTATAGGGTTACTGGTTTGTTTGAATTGTTGGAAATTGCATAAGTGTGTTGTAATTTCATTTTTTGGGTAGCCCTAGTTTGTTCAAGAATTTGAATTTTAAGAAAGCCCTAGTTGTTTGAGATGGCACCACCAAAGCAACACTTTGGCCATATTGATTACTTGCAGAGGAATTTGTATGATGATTTTCTAGATCAACTCCCACTATTGACAAATGACAGAAGGAGGGGTTTGTTTTAATGAATGGAAAAACCCTAGGCGAAGGACTAGTATGCAAAGACTATAATATTGCAGATGCTAGGGTTCCAATGACAGGACTGGAAATTTTTAGACTCTAGTATGGACAAAGAAACCTACCCCACCCCTTTTCTAATGTTTGGAGATACAACATGGGGAAATAGTAGTGCCGAATTTGTTTCCTAACATGGACCTACTCAGAGCAGTGGCGGCACGTTATGACCCTATTACAAGGGTAATTAGGGATAATGATGGTGGGATTCTGTTGAGCATAAATGCAGTTGAGATTCAGTAGGTTTTTGATTTGAGTGAGTCTAGCTCATTCTTGGTCCAAATTTATTTTGAGGAGATGAAGCAGGAGTATGCAAGATCAAAGCCTCTTTTCAGATTGAAGTTACTTCCTCCTCACCTAGCCAGGGCAGGCAGTTCAACAATTCATATAAGCCCAAATGACCAGGAGCCTTTCAGGCTGAGTTTTTTTGCTAGCCACTTTTTGGAAAAAATTTATTCATTATGCCAGAGTTTGGGATTCAGCCCAAATACAGTGATGCCCATTGCATATATGTTTATGGGGGCTCAAATTTAGCATCCCAACGTCTCCATGGTGTATGACTATGCATCTTTTCTAGTAGAAAAGATACATGATGGTTTGTTGAAGTTGCTTGTGGGGGATGTTAGCACTCCTTTCTTTTGGCACTCCCTATTAATGCATATCTTCATTTATAGGAATGTCGACTTCTTCTTAGAGAAGATGTAGTTGAGGCAAGAGGTGAATGGAGAAAGGTTACCAGTATAGGTGTGGAGTGTATATTTTGTATTACAATAGGGGAGGTGCCAGCTTTGTGCAGTTTGATAATTGCTTTGCTTCCAGACTCAAGGCTTGGTTGGTGGTGAATGTGCCAAGAGTCTCTGAATATTTGCATGACTTCCTCTGATTGAAGGTGAGGAAGCCTAATTTAAAGGTCTACCACAATTAAGGTGACATCATCTTGTACCATGTGAGCATTGTCCTAAGGGTGTTTGGTTTCCAGGGAGCCCCTCACATTCTCCCATATAATTTACCATCAAGGATGGGACTTTCTGAGGTCATGTGGTAGCTAGGTTGTATTCATGAAGACAACTTGATAGGGAGAGGAAAAGGGACTTTGTTCCCTGATTATACTATTGTTTCAGATTTTGAAATTCCAAGGGAGGATGGGTCCACTTCGAAAGGTTAGTTGATAATTATCATTTGAAGAGTGGATCTAGGAGGCAGTATGACCTTGAGGGATTCTTTGCCTTGTTCAGGCAACGAATTAAAGGTGGAAAATTTGTACATTAATTCAACTTTCCTGAGGACCTAATCAGAACTGAGTTTGATTTGAATAGGCAAGAATTGAATAAAGAGAAATGGATTGCCTATGAGAAGCTGCTGGCCATGGTGCATAAAATGGATCCAAAATATGATCCATTAATGGAGTTTACTCCATTCCATGAGAGGATTTATTTCTTGTTGGATAATTTTAAAGAAATCATGGGCACCTTGAGGACCAAGAAGGTCAATTTGGAAAAGGAATTTGGAATACAGAGACTAGAGGTGAGGCTCGAGGAAACAAGTCCAACTTATCAGGCCCTAGTTGACAAACCTCTATACAAGAGAAAGAGGAATGATAGAAGTGAAGAGGATGAGGGGGATAAGAAGGGGAAACAAATAGTGAAAGCCTCATCACAGCCAACCCCTAGGATCAGAGTACCCGGAGGGATAAGGATTGTGGATTTAGATTCATCACCAAGAGGTGATCTTGAAGGGCTACTATCAGAGCCAAGCCCAAGAGGCAAAGGATTGAGGAAACACAAGAGGATTTTATGGATGAAATAATTGTAAATAATCAAGACATGGAGGCTGGTATCCCTTCCCCTCCTAGATCAACATAATTGGTGTTGTCTGATATGGATATCAAGGGGCAGTGTGTACAAGATACCAAGATGGAGGCCTGGAAGGATTTCTTAGATGATGATGCCTTTGTGAAGACTCTTGTATTCTTTTAGCTAATTTGGAGGATGAAACTGGAAGAATACCAGGATAAGTGCCAGAGAAGGAGAGAATCAAGACCTGATAGGTCTGAGCAAGAGAATGATGATGAGGTAAAGGCTGAACTAATGGAGGAATTCAAGAACATCACTCCTGAGGAAGGAAGGAGACTTGTGACTTAGGCTAGTGTCCTAATTTTTCCTCAGTGGGACATTGTCAATGTTGTAGCATTCAATGCTATCCTATAGTCCAAGCATCCTATGGAAAATAGTGAAGAAGAGGTTAAGGAAGCTTTGCAATATTTTTCCTTCAGTGAGGAGTATGAAACTCTAGACATATGGGCATTGGCACCCTAGGGAAGAAAACCGAATGTAACTGATATTAGTCCAAACCTAAGGGGAGATCTAATTATCAAGAGAGCTTATAAAACTTCAACAACAAAAGCTACAAGCCTGACAATAAACAAGGCCAATTGGCCCAAAAAATAGTTGAGAGAGAAGAGGCTAAAAAGAAGAGTTTGATGGAGAAGTACAACATAATAATTGGGGAATATAGTAGGATGCAGCAAAGGAATGTTGAGCTGCAATCTGAAGTAGATAGATTGAAATATGGACAAGCAGGAGAATCCTCCAATGCTCCTGCTATCAGGGCATTACCTCCTACTTCAGGATCAGTCCACCCTACTACTCCAATTATTTCTACTACAGGATCTCCAATCCAGATACCTATTCTCAGTCCTACACCAAGGCCAGTTGAAGAAGAAGTTGAGCATTCTGTGGATCCCTCCAAGAAGCAAATGTTGAATAAGATCAAAGAATTATAGGCTTCCTTAAAGGCAAGGGAGGATGGTGCAACTGCCAAACAAAATGAGAAGGTGGATGGTATATTACCATCTATACATTCCTTATATTCTTTATTTTTGGATGGAATAAAAAAAAAAGGGATCGGGAAATAGTTTTGCCTTTGGTTGAGAAGTGGATCCCTAGGGCTAGTGATTTGGATATTATGTATAAGCCTTCTAGGTTTGATGCAGATAATAGGCCCCAATCATTGAAGCCTACTCAAATCTTTGTGAAATAATTGAAGGGATTCCAGGTCCTACCTGATGATTTGATTAGAAGAATTAGGGAGCTGGTGAAGAGCTTTGATGAATGGAGTGATACATTTTTTCCAGACATCACTGATGCACAAGGAGATATTAAAACATTGTAGTAGTGGCAGGAAAGGGCTAAAAAATTTATTAATGCACAAATAAAATTGATTTGTGATGATTTTGATTATGACTTGTTGGTAAGTAGCATGGACAAAATAATTAATACTAGCACATTCTTAGAGTCTTTTGAAAGAGAGGCCAATCAAGTTGTAGTGAAGTATACACCTTATAGTACTAAGGTGAATGAGGTGGTTAATTTTTACTAGCCAAAGGATGAAGAGTATCAGAAATGGTTGGAAAAGTACTTAATCGAGGAGGAGTAAAGTGATGTCTACTACCAGCAATTAATAGCTCAGCGGTTATGGTTATAACTGATTATGGTTTTGTCTCCTTGGCAGTTTTTTGGTGCAGGTTTTGAGGTTTGGCCAATGCAGCGGCTATTCCCTAATGAGTGGAATCAACAAGAAGATGCTTCGGGACTTGGTGAGTGTAATCATATTTTTGAAATGTCACAAAGCGGTCCAATTGACCGATGACATGTGTATTTTATGGCCTGATGCTTGTTTGCTCCTTCATTCTCTATAAGAAGGATTTCAAGGCCAATAATAAGGGTTGGCAAGTTAGATATTTTGAGGTCGATTGTAGGCATAGTTGCAGAGAAAGTTGTAAATCCTGATTGTTTCAGTGTAAATGCAATTTAGGTTTTGTGTCATTCTGTAGTCGGGTTTTGGGTTTATGAAGGTTTGATGTTTCATAACAGTACTATAATTTGAGTTATAATGATTCATTTCAAGCTCATGTCTCTCCTTTGTATAAGAATATCATAATTTTGAATAATATAATCAAGGTTTATTGCGTTCATCTCACTTTTGTGGTGTGTATGACTTCCATTTTAGCTTTAATTCAAAGAATTAATTAATATTCTCGATTGGAGTTATAGGTGGATATGTTTATAAAGGGATTTGGTAAGAAGTATTGGGTTAGGATATAAATTGATGATGTTGTAAGGCAATTGTTGTCAGAGATCTTATATGCTATGTGTTTGGAATTTTCATGGAATTTTAAATGTTTGTGAACTTGACTCCCCAATGGTATATGACACTGGTATAAATCGTATGTGTGGGTGAGGTTTTGTGTCTATTTCTCTCTGGTTAGAGCTTGCTACCAAATTGCAAATTAAATGACTATCTTAAATTGTGAAATATTGTTGTAATCATCTCATGCTCCAAGTAGTTGGTATTACTGATGAAAAGCCAATTCAATTCAGTAATATCCTATTTTGTTGAGCTATTAAATGTGATTATCTATTAATTGTTAATTATTGTTTATAAGTTTGGCACGGAGATTATAAAAACATTGTAGGGACCACCCTCCTAGGTTTTGTAGAGCCCGAAGTGTAAGAGGTTTATTGTTAAAATCCTCTTCAGTTGGTCCAAGTCCTTTGAGCTACCCTCAATTAGAATTGGCAATTCTATAGGTAGAATAGAAGATAAACCTGGTTACAGTAAAAACAACCAACACACTTACTTAATTTTTATGTTTTGTATCTCTTGGATGTAATTAAAATGTATAATGTCAAGTGGGAGAATTTTAGGATAAGGTGACATTAACCTTGCAATCCTATGTCATTTTTATGTCTACACGTTCCTTGGAATGTGTTCTAGGGGACATGAGAGAAAAATATTATGTTTTGGCATGTTGTAATTATATTTTAAAGAGAGGACTTATTTTTGGTGAAGGTTACACATCAAATAAAGATAAGGCGTATTTCCTAGGTGTGAAAAATGGAAAAGGAAAGGTTTTGGAGTGGGAATCCAAGATTGGAGAAGAAGAGGTGTTCGTTGGTGTTCCATCAAGAAGTGGAAAGGTCACCTGAGCATCTAGAAAGGAAGGAGTTGGATAGTCTATGAGTTAGGTGCCCATTTTGGAGTCTTAAACATTTAATTAAAATTTTATTATATCTTTTGGTTGTCCATGAATAGTGGTGTGGGTTTTTTTAGGTGGTTTTGTGCCTCTTGTTTTGGTTTACAATTTGTGGTTTTACCTCCCATAATTTCTATAAATTGGAGCCATGTGATGGCAATTTCATATTGAGTTATTGCAGGTAACAAGGTTTTGTCGAGTTGATTAGAGATTAGTAATGAAGTGTATTATTGTGTACTCTCATTTGAAGATTAATAATATACTTGTCCTCTTTTCTCAGGTGGAGTTTTCTCCCAAAAGGGTTTTTCCATCTAAATCTAGTGTCACATTTTATTTTCTTGTTTTTATATTATGATTTTTGTTGTAATCACATGTTTATTTCTGATTTGCTAATCTGATTTTTAGATCTGAATTCACTTGCATAATTTCATATTTTATCTTTCCTTCACATTTTTTTTTCAACACAAGATACATAAGCTCTAAATCATGACAATTCAAGCCTATAATAATTTCATAACTTTATTAACAAATAAAATAAAATCATGTAAAAAAAATAAAATACCCCCCCTTGCAAGCAAAGGCCATCAAGAGGGATGAAAACTATATTGATTTCTCCATGACCTTCAAATAATTCCTAAAAGACTCCATGAGATCAATTTTAATATTCCAATCAAACACCATGAAGTAACAACTCATTCCACACACTAAAGAGGTCTCTTGAACCTCTAATACACACACATGAGGAAATGGAAAGCATTTTCACCATTAATAGTGGGCTCTCAAGCTTCATAAAAACACCTATAATAGAAATCAATTTCTAAAACCTTAAGAGAAATAAATCTTCTCACAAAATCCATTAGAACTATTTTTGTATTGTAAACCCCCATTTTGATATATGTATTAGTTAGTTATATTGGGTTCATATTCTTTGCATTTCATACATGTAGTAAATTAAAAAAAACATTATCCTACATGCATGGGATAGAAAAAATTGTCTTTCACAAGACTCTATATTGTAAATATTTCCCAAACATAAAGCATATTGAATATTTTAATTGGATTTCATTATTTTTTGGGAGGATTTATCCCTTGAACTGGTACAAAAAACATAATATACAAGCATTTTTTTGCCCTTTTTTCTACACATATTTGTGTATTATCTTTAGTTTATTAATAGGTTCCTTCCAAGTGTTATCAAATCTATTTCTATGGTTGTGTTCTACAAAACCATAAAAAATTTAGGGATTTTTATAAATATCCACCATACACTCTTTCCTTGTCCTCTTATGATCCCAGTGATTACAAAAATTATGCCACTAAGCCTATTTTAAAAAATCTACCAATTTTTTTCCATCACTAGTAGTATTTTTTAGTTTTAGGCTAGAAACCTTATGTTGAGGGTTTTCAAATATCCTCAAAATAGTTATCATTTTTGGCGAAGTTAGATTCTCCCTAAAGAGTGTAGTAAAGTAAGAAGTGTTTAGAATCTAATACCCAAGCCTTAGACATCATATATATATATATATATATATATATATGACTTTGAGCTTCCACATCCCCTCTAGTATATAGGAGGAATTCATATATTCTCTTGAAATGTGGCCCAAGGTATATTTTTATCATTTATAATTTGTGATTCATTATTAAGAGATTAACCCTAGGAATTTGTTGATGTCATACCTCAAATGAGATTGTGGCCTATGAGATAATTCCACCATTTATAGTTAGAACTCTACAATACATCCTAGGTCAACATTATTTATAAATGAGATTAACATATTTTTGAGCTCATAGATCAAACATGACCTATAGAAACCTTACCTATTATACCCTAGTCTCTACACACATATCTAGGCATAAGTCTAAGATAAAAGAGTCAATAACCATAAAATTGAGCAATTTTGTTATAGTACATCAATGAGATAACAAGTTTCATTATTTATAAACTAGAAAATATTATTAAATTACATATATTTTGTTAATTATAGAAATAGATTAAAACCCTATATATTCTACTAATTTATAAGTTTACGGCAAAATTTCTCTCATCTAGGAATTTTTCTAGTTCTATCTCAAAAGTATTCCCTTATTGAATTATGACATATCCATCTTTTTGGAACCAAATGCACTACTAGAAAAACACACCAAGAAACCTTACACTCATGGTATTGAATATACATTAGTCCAATGAAAGGGCCTACAACCTTGTACTAGCAAAAATGGTCACCCTTGACAATTTCACCTTATGTTTTTCCCCCCTTAAATTATTGGACCTAATTGAGTATTTAATTTCCTAAATTATGCATTCTATGGCCCATGTTTAACAATTACCAGTGAATTGAAAGTGGGAAACAATTGCATTTATCTAAGACCTTTCCTTGACACTTAAAAACCTAAAAAATAGGGCAAGGATACTCACACCCTAGGCATGAGTGTCCCCCTATTTTGGCTCCAATTTCAAATATGTTGGTGTCAGCAATTTAATATTTGCAATTCAAGTGTCTAAAGTTGGCCATCAAGATTTATTTTTTGGGAAATTGTATAAATTCCTATAAATACCTAGTTATTGCATCATTTGAAGATCAACTAGAAAGAGGTGAACATTAAGAGCAATTAGTATCATCAAGATCATTCAAGAGAAATTCAAGAGCAACGTTTTAGAGATTTATTGCCACAATTCAAGATCCTAGCATCATGCCAAATAATATGTGAATTTAAGTGTGTTTATGTTATCATTGTTTTATGAAGGCTAACACTCTTGTAGGTCTCCAAATAAATTCAAGCATTCAAGAAATCAATCAAAGCAAGATCCAGGACCTTGAGGTGATGTGCATGACTTTAGTCCTTCAAGGAAGCCATTGAAGGGTGGTGAGTTGCATCACTTTGTGATTTCATCATTCCTTCCTATCCATTATCATCTCTATCATTGAAATCATCATTGTGGAAGTGGAAATACTTACACAGGTTTTGATTGAGGCAAGCCCCTAAATGGCCCAATATTTCCTCTCTTTGTGAATGTGCATATCTTAGGTTTGAAGAGGATTGAAATGATCTTGAAGAAAATTTATTCATTTCTACATTTGAAGACATACATCTTGTCAACCAACGAAAACTCAATTACAAGAATATTCGATAGTGTTGATTTGTAGGGAGGAATCCAAAGATCAAATTTGACATCAAGGGACTACCAAAACACATCTGAAAAAATATTACAAGGATACCCACACCTTGGGAATTTTTATCCTCCATTTTTTGCCTCAAATTTGAATCATAGATGCACAATGTCCTGCTCTACTCATTTCTATTGAAAATTTTGTCTATGAATTTTGTATCTTCTATATTTACAAGAGAATAGTAAATTGCACTATTACCTTAGGAATTTCATCATTAGGACATTTCTAGATTTGGTTAAGGCTTGGTTGACTCACCAATCAGGAT
This sequence comes from Sequoiadendron giganteum, assembly GCA_007115665.2. Lineage (NCBI taxonomy): Eukaryota > Viridiplantae > Streptophyta > Pinopsida > Cupressales > Cupressaceae > Sequoiadendron > Sequoiadendron giganteum. The sequence goes on from CM021101.1 coordinate 30,365,406, forward strand.
ATAAGTCAATAACATACCTTATTCAAATCCATTAAACCCTCGTTTTTCCTTTGCATTCCATTCAAAATCAATCAATATCCCCCTATACTCCACATCCATACATTTTACAAAAACATTTGGGAAAGGTGTCAAACCCTAAGGTGGAAACTCAAAGGTTTCCCCTTTCCACATGTTTCATTTTGATGAAGCTAACATGTTAACATTATACACCTTATGAAATTTTCCATGATTTACCCTAGATCTAGGTTTTGCATATCATTGTTTTTCATTTTTTATTTAGGGTTTCATTTTTGCATCATAAAAAGTCATAAAAATATAAAAATATTGCATTCATACTGCATTAAAGGTTAAAATAGGGCTTGTTTCAGTCATATCATACCAAATCTACATTCAAATTGCATTCATTAGGTCATTAAATTTTGAAATTGTGCATTACATTCATTTAGGTCAAAAAAGTGAAAAAAATTGCATCAAATCATCATTTTCAGAACTTCACATCTTTGAATTAGTCAATCATTGCATCTTACATCTAAAAATTGCATTCAAAAATTTTCATTCATTCTTCACATATTTGCACATTTGCATTTTCCATTTCAATAGTCATAAAATCAACAAAATCTAGAAAAATATTCATTGTCAAAATTATTTGTATACAAAATTGGGACCCTTAAATAGTAACAAGTGCAATCAAACTTTGAATTTTCAAACACCCTATCCAAGAAATAGATTCCCTAGGAAACTTTGTCCTACATTTTATGGCTGAAATTTGAATGAGATCTTTGTTTTTGTATTCTCCATAGGATTTTAATGTCTGAATTTTATTTTCACGTTTCAAAACTATCATTTCTTTTCAACATTGTTGAATTTTTGGATTCTTAAGTTCACAATCATAAGATCAAAAAAATATAGAAAATAATTCACTATTAGACCTATTTACATATAGATCTAAGAACCCTAAATAGCACAATAAACAATCAAGCTTTGAAGTTTCTAAAACCCTACCTAGGACATAGATGCCCTAGGCGCCTCTATCCTACCTTTGGGGACCTAGATTTTTGTGACATAACCCTCTCAGAAACCTCTATCTGGATTTATTGTTTGTTTTCCAGTCACTTGTTGTATAACAGTCAGAACCTTAGTACAAACATTATATCATCACGATTTCTCAATTTTTTGATAATATGTTTACTTATTTGAAATCCTTGGTTGATGTTTCAAGTTGCCTATTTGGTGATGACCCTAATTCAAATGAGAACATTCATGATCCTTTACCTCACAATGCATGTCCTTGTGAAGTGGATACTTGGGAAAATATGAGGAGAGGATGGATGATTTCATATATAATTATTTGTGTAATCTTTATAACAATACAACTTTTTATCCTTTCATAAGATTTCCTAATCACCCATACCTACAACTAGCCCCACCTATTATACCACCACTTGAAATTTTTGTCCTCTTGCATCTGAAAAGTCAATTGCAATACATACCTCAACCAATGCACATGGAAGTAACATCAACTAATCCCCCTTCATATGAGCATAAAGTTACAAACACACCTATTAACTTGGAACAAAATTATGGACAAGGCTTTAGAATATTGAGAAAACAAGTATGTGACATAAAGAATGAACATGATATCCATCCCCTCTTGGAAAAAACACCATTGAAAGAGACTAAAGGGTTAAGTTACCAAGGTCCTCCACATTTACATAAAACATTTTTTCCACCAACCAAGAAATATAAAGTTAAGAAATTACACTTCCTTCATTGTGTATCCAAGACTGAAGAGGCATTAGCTACACTTGTAGACTTGGGTTAAATTATGCTACCACCTGTATTTAAATGAAAAAAAAATAAACAAAAGGATACAAATACATACTACTATGCATATCAAAAAATATTTGGACACCATATGAATGAATGTTATGCTTTAAAGAAAAAATCGAGAGAATTTGATCCTTATGTAGATCAATTTGACCATATAATTGATTAAAATTCACATACTTTTCTCCTTTCCATGTGGTAGTTGCATTATCACAAAAATCACTACCATACATGGGGGTATAAACTTCACTTTATGTAATCATATTTCATCTTGCAAGGAGTAGAAAATTATTATAATCCATTTGGCTCACCTTTGTCCTTACACTTGGGAGGCAAAATGTTAGGTAGCCTTGTGTTAGGTGGATTCCTTCTTGGGATCCCTTTGTATATCCTTAAAATTTTAGTGTATAAAGTACAATAACATATTAAGGGGGGCATATAGCCGCCCCCCCCCCCCCCCGCTTATTACTTGCATGTAAAAGGGTTGCTTCTTAGTGATGATATTATACATCTCCTAGGAAGTGTGACCTTGTCAATCAAAGTGTGGCTTTCTTGCTCTATGTTAGTGACTCCTTTCTGGGGATATTAGGTTTGATGTCCCATAAGAGTGTGAAACTTTCTTGGCATATGACATTCCACTTGGTGGTAATGCTATGGCCATTATTCCCTAAGGTGTGATTTTCTATTCCTTGGTTAGTCCTCTCTTGGTGGTGATGTCATGTGTGATGCTCCCTAAGGTGTGGCCTTTCATATTTTCAGAAAATCCCCTTTGTTGTTTTTATAAATAATATTTTATGGTGGTGTTGTTAAAACAACCTTTGAGTCTTTTGGACTTTACCTATCATCATTTGGTTTGTCCCTTGAGATGTTAAATTTTATGCACCCCCAAAGGTGAGTTTGGTATTTTTGTTTCACTATGTTCACAGGCATTGAACTTAGTCTTGCATTGGCATAGTATCTTGACCATTTTATAGCATATTATCAAATTTATTAGGGAGTACTCTTGGTATGGTTGACATGGGTGCACACCTAGTGAATAGAATACTTCACTAGACGTAGTGTGTTTGTCATTTTTCTACCTTGTCATGGGTACACACCTAGTGAATATCGGACTTCACTAGACCTAGTTTGTTTCTCATTTTACCTTGTATTGGGGGCTCACCTAGTGAATATCGGACTTCACTATCCCATGTTCCTTCATTCTTGTGATTTACCTAGAAAATATCTTACTCTTCCATGGTGTGATTCATGAATGTAGTTTAACATGGCCATCGAGCATAAAATACCTTTCTTGCCAATGGATCCATGTGTTTCATAAGTGCTTAGCATAACACAACTTGATAGCTTTATGGAACCCATCATATTACATGGAAAAATAGTATAACATAGCTTGATAGACGGTGGATCCATGTGGTTCATGAGTGATTTGGAATAACAAATCTTGCTAATCCTCATGAGATAATTCCTTTATTCGATGATGACATTTGGTATTTGAGACAATTTAAGGTTGAGGTCTCTTTGCCTTACCAACTTGAATATTTTAGTACTAACCTTATGTTTTTGTTGTGTGTTTTTTTGTTTTCTTTGTGTTTATGTTATGTTTTCATCATGTCAAAAAATACCTTATGTTATTCCATGTGTTTTCATCATGTATGCTTTGTGTTTTGTGACATGTATGCTTGTGTATGTTGTCTTGCTACATATCATATATGTGTGTGTTCCTTTTTACTTATGTTGGTTTTCCATGGGTCTTGGATCTCGGGGGCTTGTGCACTCCCCCTAGATCCTTAGTCTTCTTATCTCTTCAACATTTGGACCATTGGACCCCTCTTGACATATTTTCTTGTTTAGACATGTGAGTTTGAGCATAAGTTCATACTCACACTAAAGTGGGTGCTAAATGTACCATTGTAAATTTTCACCATTTAAAATTTCACCTTATGTTTTGTCCCCCCTTAAATTATTTGACCTAGTTGAGTATTTAATTTCCTAAATTATGCATTATATGGCCCATTTTTAAGAATTAGTGATGAATTTCAAGCGAGAAACAATTGCATTTATCTAAGACCATGCCCCTGACACTCAAAACCTTAAACAAATAGGGAAAGGAAACTCACGCCTTAGGTGTGAGTGTCCCCCTATTTTGGCTCCAATTTCAAATATGTCAGTTTCAACAATTTCATATTTTTAATTCAAGTGTCTAAAGTTGACCATCGGGATTTATTGTTTGGGAAATTGAATAAATGCATATAAATACTTAGTTATTGTACCATTTGAAGATCAACTAGCAAGAGGTGAACATTAAGAGTAATTACTATCATCAAGATCATTCAAGAGCAAGTCAAGAGTAGCATTTCAGAGCTTTATTGCAACAATTCAAGATCCTAGCATCATGTCAAATACTATGTGTGTTTATGTATCCTTGTTTTATGAAGGCTGACACTCTTGTAGGTCACCAAAGAAATTAAAGTATTCAAGAAATCAATAAAAGAAAGATCCAATACATTTAGGTGATTTGCATGACTTTAGTCATTCAAGGAATCCATTGAAGGGTTGTGAGTTGTATTACTTTGTGATTTCATCATTCCTTCATATCCATTATCATTTTTATCATTGAAATTGCCATAGTGGAAGTGGAAACACTTACACATGGTTTGACTAAGGAAATCCCCTAAATAGCCCAACATTTCCTCTCTTTGTGAATGTGAAAATCTCAAGTTTGAAGAGGATTGAAAGGATCTTGAAGAAAATTTATTCACTATTGTATTTAAAGACCTACATATTTTCAACCCATAGAAACTCAATAATAGGAATATCTGAAAGTGTTCCAAAAAATTTATAGGGAGGAATCCAAAGCTCAGAGCCGACATCAGAGGACTACAAAAATAGATCTGAAAAAAGAATTATAAGGACACTCACGCCTTGGGCATCTGTGTCCTCAATTTTTTTCCTCAAATTTGAATCACAAGTGCACAGTGTCCTAATCTACTCATTTCTATTGTTCGAATTTGTTTGTAAATGTTTGTGTCTTTTGTATTTACATCAGAACAATAAATTGCATTATTACACTAGTTAGATCATTGCATTTCATCATTATGACATTTCCAGATTTTGTTAAGGATTATTTGACTCACCTATGAGGTTGTAAGTCAATCACATACATTATTCAAATCCATCAAACCCTCATTCCACCTTTGCATTCCATTCCAAATCAATTAATATCCCACCATACATCACATCCATATATTTTACAAAAACATTTGGGAAAGGTTTCCCCTTTCCCTATGTTTCAAACCTAAAGATACCACATGGGGGCCATCTATCATTATTTCTAAGTTTCCTCATGTCAAAATTTAAGGAAAAATATTTTTTGGAGGATTATTTTATGAAACCTCATTCTGATAAATAGATTTGGTATTAGTTAGTATTATATTGGGTAGATATTATTTATAAGACACATATGGTAAGGTAGAAAAAAGTTATTTACCCCACATGTATGAGATATTATAATTATTTTTCATGACTCTTTATATTGTAATGGCTTCCCATGTGTAAAGAATCTTGAATATTATAATTGAAGTTTATGCTTTGTTGAGAGGATTTCCCCCTTGAGGCATCACTCCTTTGACATGGTATCTCCACCCAACAAGTGGGTTGAAATAAATGATATAATATTAAAAGATCTCTTACAAGGCCATGTGAAGATTACATGAGCTCATTTAACCAAAATGGAGTATGAATTATTCTACTTCAAAAACATATAAAATATTATTAAAATTATATAAATTCACTTAATTAGATAAGGAAGCCACTTGGGTCCACTAGAAGCTAGCAAGGAATTGTGGGATTCTCTAAACATCTCTTAATTCAATAGAATATTAAAACTAATATTTAAGATAATAAGACAACCAATAAAATAAATTGTAGACACCTAAATTTTTCCAAACCTAACCACACTAAACTTTATCATATCCCAAACATTAACTAAAAATAATTTATTTAATTAATTCATTTGTTGTTCTATTTGTAGACACCAAAAATTGGTCTAGGCCTGCGAGTAAACATTCGACATAATTTTCTATAGTTCATTGTCTTGATTAAATAATGTTAATTATTTAGTTAAACTTTCTAACACATATTTCCTCTATTAATTAAATACCCCTTTTTAGTTAGTTCATTAATTCATTATTAACCTTTGTTCAACTTGATTAATTAAATAAATCATATTTATTTAATTATGTTGCGAGCTAATTAATTCTTCCCCTTTTATCTATCAATTAAATAATTTATTATTTAATTACACCCCCCTTTTATCATATTTCAACTATAATTAAATATCTTTATTTAATTATTCATTTAACCCCCTTTATCTATAATTAAATATTTATTATTTAATTATTCATTTAATCCTTTTCGAAAGTCAATTAAATAAATTATCTTTATTTATTTAATTAAAGTCTCTTATTTTTCAAATGTTGAATTAAATTAACATTTAATTCATATTTAATTATTTATGTCACATTCATCTATCATTCAGTTATCTAAGTCATTCACTCACCTTCTAACTCGAGATCTATTTTTAGTTCTCGAGTTATCTCCGGATTCAACATCTGATTGTTTCTGCGAGAGGACTCTCTATCACAACTAGTCAATTGACTAGTTCCAACTCATATGCATGATCTGTTTTATTAATTAAATATCTTTATTTGATTAATTAAATCCTATTTGCATTCAAATGCATTAGTCTTCGAGTTCTCACTTTGGCTTTTGCATACAAAGTCTATTTCTTCTATGTTTGGAGATTAAGATCTTGAACTTGTGTTCTAACTTAGTCTCTATCTGCAGTCTTTTCTGAACTCATGTTCTAACTCGCGTTCTAACTCATGTTCTATTTGAGAAAAAAATCGCATTGCATGACATTCATCAATCTCGTCTGTCAATCTCTCTTTCAATCTGAGCTGATTGTTCAAAAACACAAAATCTATAAAATGGCCTATCATAATCATTATTCCTCCTCCCGAAATCATACACTTTTGAGAAGAGACTATTCTTCGATATTTTGCTTAGACACTCGACAAAGTTATACTTGCATTCAAACACAAAAATCTGAGGGCAAGAATATTAAAAAGGAAAAATGGAGAAGAGCAATCAAGATAATTCGAAGGGGTGAACACATATTCGGTGAGAGATTTCCATTAATTTGTTTAGTTTGTTTAGTTTATTTCCTTGTTCTTTGTTGTTAGATTATAGATTATTGTTTAGATTAGGATTAACTTTGTTTATTGTAGTTTTAGATTATTCATCATCATTCGAAAGATACATCTACATATTTTAATCTAATGTTACATTTGGTGAACCCGACGTGAACACGCTTCAATTTTGTACATATTTTTGTCTTTCCATTTTTATTTTTTGGTTCTTTTTTGTAGGTTTTTCATACGGTGCACTACATCTATTCCATAAAATGATGCATCTATATTTGTGAGCCGCATCTGTGAAAAATAGCAATGCATATGCCATCACAAACCACATCCACAAAGTCACGAACCGCATCCGTCTATCAACAAAATTTGTGAACTGCATCCATCTGTCAACAGGCGAACCACATCCATTTGTCAACAGTTGAATCGCATCTGCTTGTCAACAGTCGAACTGCATCTATGGCTCCAAAAGCCGCATCTGGCTGGTAAAAATTTCACTTTTTTATTGATTTCCGTACATCCATATTTTCAGTTTTCGCTTTTTGGGTTGTTTGGATTTTCGCTAATGTTTGTTTCAGTTGTGTTTAGGGGGAATAACATAGTGTTTGTAGGATAAAGCTTTGAAGACAATTAAAACCAAACACAATTTTTTGCAGGATGAAAGTTGAAGAACAATGAACTACTGATAAATTTGCATGCAGGACCTAATGCCTTTGTGTCAATTTATTTATTTAAGCAAGCTTTTGTTTGGTAGATAGATAATTATCATGTGGGTTTAAAGATAATTTCTTGTTTGGTAGATAAAAAATTGTCATTTGGATTAAAAAGAGCCATTGTCTTCTTTGTCTGGTGCTTTGCACGCATTTGTAACTCTTATGATTCAGTATACCGAAGTATCCTCTCCCCTTGTGCAGTCATGCGATCCTAGGTGTAAGAGAAATGGTTGCTGTCTCTAGAAATCGGGCCTATCTTGGTGGGAAAAAGTACTCACCCCAAGATGACTCAGACCGGTAGCACGCTAAAGCCAAGCGACTTCTAGCCGATATATAAAAGAGGATTCTTGGGGAAAGCCCACAAATCACGTGCACTATTCCAATGAGATGGACAGAAATGGACTCTCACCGATGTTGGATAGTGTCCCATGAACGGAATGCCCTTATTAAAAACCTTGTTGTAGAATTACCAAAATCCTACCTACTTGTTGACGTAGCAAGGTCAGCCCTGTGAAGCCATCTTATATTCTTACAGTTTATGTGTGGAAATGAAATGTATGCCATGGGAGTTTCATGGATACAATAGCTTGGCTGCCCTGTATAAGTGAGTGCCATGGAGGGGAGCCAGTGGGGTCAAGCTACTAGTCATTCACCATAAATATGCGTAGCTGGAGAAATCCAAATACGAATTCAACAAGTATTGTCCTAAAAGCCTAGGTTGTAAATGTTTTCGAGTCTTAACAATCCTTACATCACAAAAATGAAAAATACATTGATTGTTGTGTTTGTTTTCTATTGTATTCGTCAAAATATTGATCAAACAAACAAAGTCAGTCAACAACTTTCAAGAAAAATCCAACTGTTAGAAAATCAAGTCGCATTTGTCAGTTTAATCACTACATATGTATTAGTGAGTTGCATCTGTTAGGGGAAAAGCTGCATCTGTCTGTCAAAACATTCACTTTACATAGTCTGCATGTCACGACTTGCAACTGTCACATTCTGAGTCGCATGTGTGAATACAAACTGCATCTGTTAGTTTTCGAGCCACATGTGTATCGATAAACTACATTTGTCATAGGAAAAACCGTAACTGCCAGAAACACCACATTTGTCAGAATCTAAACCGCAACTGTTTGGTGAACCACATTTTCCTATCTATAGAAAACATCAAAAACTACGAGCTGAGTCTGAAACATCATTGTCAATATTTGCTTTAGGTTCTTAAGATCAACCTTGGATTAGAAACTAGTAAATTTTTCTCAAAAACCTTGCATCATTAGGTGTCATATACGTCTTAGTCATAGTAAATATCTTAGTCATAGTCGTAGTTATCCTAAGTCACATGCATATAGATACTTCCTAGGAAATTTCATATTGTAGGAATAGAGATAACTTTCCCCGTCATTGGAAATGTTCATGTTTTGATTTGTCACAATCATTGAACCTTGTCACTTTAGTCCCATTTAGTGGATCTTTTCAGCTCAATAGTCTAGTTTGAAAAATTCACCTTATCAACTATCTTTTTCATCCAATCAGGTTCCTTGGTCAAAAAACAAATCTTTGCATGCATTTACTCCATTAGGTGGTAGGTTATCCTCGTCTTAGACTCATTTATTGTCATAATCTACTCGAGATTTTGCATATTGTCCATCATATCATACGTCATATTAGTATACGTCTTTTTAGAAACCATTTTAGCAATGTCATTTAGTGTCAAAAAAATCCAAAAACATAGACATAGGTCATCTCGGTTTTTAGACATAGTCTGCATTACGCATTTTGAGCAAATTTTTCATGGTCGAAACAAGGTCCAAAAAGAAACACAAAGCAATGATGGACCCCAACAAATTTATCAATTCGTTGAGAAACCAACTGTCAGGAAGCAAATGCCCACACAAGCCTTTACTTGAAAAACATGTCACTAGAGACACACATGGGTAGATTTACGTAGAAGACATAGATGCAGCTGTTCAAGATCCTGAGTTTGCATCCTTCATGGATGAGTGTTTGGTAAATGATCCACAATGCTATCTAGCAAAGTTTCTAGTAGAAGGTGCCACACTACCACCAGGATTTGATGTTCATACTTTGACAACATAGTGTACTCAACCAACACAAACTATGACATCAACTATGTCTATTCCTCAAATTACCGTAGCGATACCGACTAGTGCATCTACTTAGGCATCATCAATTGTAAGCACAATCCCTTTCAACGTCACACAAGGTTTACAATTTACTATAGGGGCAACTTCCTCCAACCCCTTTGGCACCAACACTATTGGTAAGAGATCCAAAGTTGGCGGGAATATACCTATACCAAATCAAATCATTCAGAAAGGTAGCATACCTATACAAAATCAGACCATTCAGACAAGAAGCATTCCTATACCAACTAAGACCATTCAGACAGGGAATATCCCTATACCAAATCAACACATCCTAACAGGATATATTCCCTCACCAAGTCACAACCCATCACAAAACATGGCGTACCAAAACACCTACATTGATCCAAATAACACAAACACCATGTCCTTGATACAAGTTGACATCCTTCAAAACCAAATGCAAACTCTTCAAAAAAAGATGGACGACATGTCTATGTCAGGAAAACAAACTATATCAGCACAAGACCTATGTCCATGTCCATTCGACAAAGCACTCTATATGACACCTTTCCACCATGGGTACATTATACCAAATTTTCCTAAGTATAATGAGAGGAAGAATCCTTTAGAACACATTAGATAATTCTCAACGGCATGCATCGACATATCATATGACCCCATGTACTTGAGGCGCCTATTTCCATGAACCCTCATAGGGATAGCATTGGAATGGTTTTCTAAATTGCCATATGGTATACGATCCTGGGGTGAATTGGCTAAGAATTTTGTTGAAAATTTTTCCTTTAACATAGACAATGAAGTAACCATAGCAACCTTGTGCCACACGACACAAGAAGACAATGATACATTCATCACTTTCTTCTAGAGATGGAGAAGTCTAGCTAGTTGTTGTCTAGTCGAAATACCCGAAAAACAAAAGGTCACAATCTTCCTCGAAAACATCAATCCGAAACTAAGAGGTGACTTACAGGTACACTATTGCACTTTATTTCTTGACTTGGTACAAAAGAGGATCATCCTTGAAAAGGGCCTTATTGACAAAGGTGAAATAAAAGTACCAAGAAAGAGCCCAATTTTCCAACATCCAAATGTGCGTAATGATAGAAACAAGTTATGGTCTAGGAACAAGAATGTCATGAATGAAAATATTGTTGATGCTAAACACATACATACTAGAACGGTTATCACACTTAGAGGATAAAACCAACATGCAGATATGATAAACAGTCCAGATCAAATGGCTAACTATGTCCATAACTCACAACAAAGACCCTAAAGGAGATTCCCACATGATAATTTACACCTTTAGGGCAACCAATCGAGATATTCTTCAAAGAATTGGTCAAACATAATCTTATCAAACCTTTGGAATCAAAAGAGTATGATCCTGGATAGTTCAAACCTTCATGGTGGGATGATAACACTTTCTATGACTATCATCGAACAAAAGGGCACAACCTCCAACAATGTCGCCAATTAAAGAATATCATTCAAGACTTTGTTGAAAACGGGTAGAAAAATACTAAAAACAGTGATCATAAGGTATTTATAGATGCATTACATGACCACACCAAAGGAAAATCCTCTGGTTTGGGAACCAAGAACAATCCCTCTGCCAATTACACCAACTCCAAATATGAATATGGGAAAGGAAAGACCATATATAGCCTCTGAGCCGCAAACAAACATGTTGATACCATCATCATTAAGAAGCACCTAGAATGTAATGTGAACACACGCAGGACTAAAATATTTATTACAGGTCCTTCTTTTGAACCACCTACATAGAGGCCCAAGTATAGATACAATCTCATCGATCAATTGAGTAAAACCCCCACACAAATATCTACTTGGAACTATTGACTTTGTCACCAAAACATTGAACCATACTTGACAAAGCATTACAAAACACTACTATTACCACAGACTTGGATGTCAATCGCTTCAAAGAAATGGTAGGATATTTGACCAACTCGCATCATGCCACATTTTCCCAACAAGACTACTCCACCGAAAAGTCTGATCACAATGACCCATTACATCTTGAATTCCTAGTCAATCAAACCAAAGTCAAACGAGTCTTGGTAGACGGAGGCGCAGGTTTGAACCCATGTACCCTAAAATTGGTTAAGAAATTAGGATTCTCAGAAGACTGTGTAGACACTTCTAAGAGTATAGTCATCAAGGATTCTGATGATAAAGAAAGGTCATCCAAAGGAGTTGTCACGCTCCCCATCAGAATTGGCCCCGCAATCATGAACACTAGCTTCCAAGTCTTGGATCTCACCCATCCATATAACTTGTTGTTAGGTAGACCTTGGATACACGCAATGCGAGCCGTCCCTTCAACATACCACCATTGTCTTAAATACCCATATAATGGCACATAGATCACTATTGATGGTGATCCAGATCCTTTCCAATATTGTACAAGCCTAAGGGACCTTCCACAATGACAAGGAAGCCTCATCATTCACTTTATCCCAATATGTTGACCAATCACATCTCACTAAGTCCATTTCATTCAAACCACCATCATCCACTCCTAAACTCGAGATCCAAGACAAGGTTTGTGGAAAATACAATATAAAGGCATCATACTACATCAGTCAACTGATTCCACCTAAGGCATATGGCCTACCCATGGCAGATAGAAGACACTCATTGGTCACATCTCATGTTCCCCCTACAATGACATTAACCAAATGGGGAGTACAAATTGAAGAAATTGTGGATCAAGGTGATTCCTGGTTATATCAAGAAGAACATGAATACCCCTCCTTGTCTATTCAAATAGCTAAGGACTAGTATGGAAAAGGCTTTAAGATAATGCAAAATGAAGGCTATGATGGGCACAGTGGGTTAGGACTATATCAAAATAGAAGGACATAACCGATCACTATCTACCCATGACCAAAGTACTTAGGGCTAGGGTGTCAACCGCTTAGAATTGGGTATCCTGGTAATTTGTCATCTTTTCAAGAGGAAGTAAGTGCTTGCGTAGACATCGAGATATCTCATGAACCACTTCCTCCAGTTTATGATGAATCCCCTTACTCAAGCGATGGTGAATGGGAATCCCTTTCATCTAAAGTACCATGAACATAGATGCCCTATTTGGAGAATTGGACCTCAACGTGAAACCTGTACCAAAACAATCTAGTCCTCATCCTAAGAAACACTTGTCCAAAGTAGAATGGCAAGAGAAATATTATTGGGAAACCCTTGATCATGCATCTTGGGCACCTAACAAACCATCTTCTAACGAATCAGACCTCACTGTAGTCCCACATCAGAGTATACCTACCCCTAGGAGGAAGAACAAGAAGGATTTGGTCCAAAACTTCTACGACCATGTCAATCATTCTATACTTACCTTGTCAGCAGCTACCTTTAATAACTTCAATGATGACATGCCCCTTATATATCCCAAACTTATCGACTGAGATCAACAAGGTACACCTATCATAGATACATTCAAGAATGATGAAGCAATTGTTGAGTTCATGGGACTTAGAGGAGGCATACCGAGAGGGGATCATAAGGTAGGTTTTACCATAGACTTGGATGATAAAGCATATTTCAAGGAGTCTATTTACACCTCTAGTCACAAAAATGAGAATGAAAAGGAAAAAGACAATGAAAATAAAAATGATGAGTCCTTAGGTGAAAACCACAAGGCACCTTTGGACGATAAAAATAAAGGACGTAGCTAAGGTTTAAAACCTCTCTAAGGAAACCAAGGATAGAGGTTTAAATATTCTCCCCATTCAACAAGAAAAGTCACCAATGCTAGTAGAAGAGGTTGTTGCAATCAACATAGGCACAAAAGAGAATCCTCGGATAGTATATTTTGCAGCTTCTTTAACAGAGACAAAACAACATGAGTTTAAGGACTTCTTCAAAAAGACACAAATAAAATTTGCATGGTCGTATGTTGACATGCCTGGGTTGGATCCAGACCTAATATTGCACCATTTACCATTACAACCAGTCAAAAATAAGCTAAGGAAAATGCATCCTCAAATCACTCTACTAGTGAAAGTAGAACTTAATAAACTCTTGGATGTAGGATTCATAAGGACAATAGACTATGCATATTGGATATCAAATCTTGTACCAGTGACTAAAAAAACTGGGGGCATTCGCATTTGCACTGACTTTAGAGACATCAATAAGGCATGTCCTAAGGATGACTTCCCTTTGCCGAATATCGACATGATAGTAGATCTTACAGTAGGATACAAGATGATATCCCTCATGGATGGTTTCTCTGGATACAACTAGATTAAGATAGCACCCGAAGATCAACACAAGATAGCTTTCACGTGTCCATGGGGCACATACTATTGGAATGTTATGTCATTTGGCCTTAAGAATGCAGGAGCCACCTACCAACGAGCAATGACTATGATTTTTCATGACTTTGTACATACCCCCATGGAAGATTATGTAGATGAAATTATAGCTAAATCAGAAACAAGGGACGATCATTTGAAGGTTTTAGACAAGATATTTTAGAGGCTAGAGAATTACAATGTCAGGCTAAATCCGAAGAAGTGTGTCTTTGGGGTGAAATCAGGGAAACTGTTAGGGTATATCATCTCTCGAAGAGGCATTGAAGTAGATCCAGAGAAGGTAAGAGCTATCATAGAAATGACTCCTCCAGCCAGCATTGGTCAACTCAGAACCCTACAGGGGAGATTACAGTCCATTAGGCGTTTCATAGTACAACTAGCAGATAAAATACACCCATTTCAGCATCTACTCAAGAAAGGAGTACCATTTGTATGGACACCTAAATTTCAAGAGACCTTCCAGCAAATCAAGGACTATTTGCTTACCCCACCAGTCTTAATGCCACCTACAGAAGGAAAACCATTGATACTTTACATCACAACAACTCAGTCAACATTAGGGGCTCTTCTCGCACAACACGATGATCAAGGTCATGAGAAAGTAGTCTATTATATCAGTTGTGCCTTAGTGGGCTATGAATTGAATTATAGAAACATAGAATGTGCCTATCTAGCGGTACTTTTTTCTACCAAAAAAAATCAGCACTATATGCTCAATCGACAATCAATGTTAATTGCAAAGATTGATCCACTTAAATACCTCCTAAGTAAGGCAACTTTAACAGGTCGATTGGCTAAATGGGTTATGATACTTAGTGAGTATGAAATTTAGTATGTCGAAAGGAAATCGATAAAAGGACAACTGATTGTAGATCAACTAGAAGATGCACCTATAAAGGTGGACCATCCATTAGTGGTAGATTTTCCAGATGAATTTCTCTTCACCATTGACATTAAAACTGAATGGAAATTGTAATTTGATGGGTCACATATGAATCATGGTTCAAGAGTTGGTATCTTATTTGTCACACCTCAAGGTGATACCATTCCCAAATAATTTAGGATTGCTTTCCCTTATACCAACAATATAGCAGAATATGAAGCCTTAGTGACAGGCTTAAAAATGGTAGCTCAATGGAATATTAAGAGCCTACATGTCTTTGGCGACTCTCAACTGGTAATCTGATAGGTAAATGATGATTACGAGACTAAGGATGAAAATATTGCACCTTACAAGCGAATGGATGATATTTTCAAGCAGTATTTCAATGACATAACTTTTCAAAAAAATGCCACGTATCCAGAATAGAGCTGTAGATGCTATGGCAACCATGGGTTCCTTGTTGGATATTCTGAATAATGTGCCTAAGTTCGATTTTCTGGTTGAACAGCTTTTGGTCCCCACTTATGATTTCCCCGATACTATGATAGTATGAACCATTATTGGTCCTACATCTCCTTGGTATAAAGACATATTCGACTACCTCACTAACCAAACCTTACCCCAAGAATTTTCCAATAACCAATGTTGAACCTTTATCTGAAAGTTCACTAAGTACACCATCATCAGAGAAACCCTATATAGATGTACCTTAGATAATGCCCTAATGAGATGGCTCGATGTTGAAGAAGCACAAACAACTTTGTGAGCGGTACATGAGAGTATATGCGGATCTCATTCGAGTGGTCCTACTCTAGCCCATAAGATTATGAGACTAGGTTATTATTGGCCTACAATGGAGAAAGACTCATACATCTTTGTAAATAAATGTAGACAATGTCAAATGCATAGAGACTTGATAAGAGCGCCAGCACATGAGCTTCGTCCAATTACTTCACCATGGCCCTTTGTCTAGTGGGGACTTGACCTCATAGGTAAGATACACCCTTCATCATCTAATGGCCACAAATTCATCATCACCACCACTGAATACTTCAACAAATGGATCAAAGCTATTCCCATGACCTATATCATCGACACACAAATATCTAAGTTTATCCTAAACTATATCATTTGTTGGTATGGTGTATCTCAATCCATAATCATAGACAATGGCCACCCATTCAAGAACCAAGAAGTACACCATTTATGTGAAGAATTCCACATCAAATACCATTTCTCCACCCCATATTACCCACAAGGTAATGGCCAAGCTAAGGCATCTAATAAAACAATTGTTAGAATCCTTAAGAAGACTGCCAATGACACTGATCATGACTGGCACCTACAACTTAATCTTTCCTTATGGGCTTATCACAAAAGCATCCGTACTCCCACCAGCACCACTCCATATTCCCTTGTATTTGGGTATGAAGCTATCTTACCTATTGAGGTTGAAATACCTTCTCTATGGGTATCCTTGAAGGGTCATATCGACGATGAAGAATATCGTGTCTCTAGGTTACAGGAGCTAGAATTGCTGGATGAATGAAGACAAAAAGCATTAGATCATTTGCAAGCATATTAGAATCATCTTCGTCATAGTTACAATAGGAAGGTTCTCAATAAACACTTTGACATTGGTGACCTGGTATTAATGGAGAATCCTAAGAATCAAGTTGAACATGAAAAACTAGGTAAGTTTGAACCTAACTGGTTGGGGTTGTATATTATCACATAAGCCTTTGGATCAGGAGCATACCAACTCTCTAATCCTAAAGGATGGATGCTTTTGTCCCCTATCAATAGTCTTCATCTAAAGAGGTTCAATGCTTAGTCTCTGAGAATTCATGTCTTAATTTGGAAAAATACAAAAAAATGAAAAAACAAAAAAATGGTTACCTTGATGAAAACTTGGCAAACAGGCATCTTTGTAACACCAAAAAAATTGAGAAACTCAAAAAAGTAAAGATAAAATAAATCCATCCACTAGTGAAAACTGCTTCGGTGACACTATGGATAAGTACCATGGTGAAAACTTGGAAAACAGGCGCCATATGTAGTCAAGCTAGCTCTTTCGTCTACCATCATTCAAATTGGACTTTTTCACCATCACTCATAATAAATGGTTGTCTTATCCATTACTTGGATGATTGACATCTAGTGTCCATTCTATCATATTACCCACTACATCTTCCAAATATTATTCCTGATTGGGGGAAAATCCATTTTCTATGCCCTAACACCTTGTACATAACATCACACCATCAAAAATGTCCTGAAAAATCCCCAAAACATTAGAAAACTCCAAAAATCCAAAAAAATCAAATAATGTCAAAAAAATCCCAAAAACAGAGTCAAGTCAATCATGTCAAGTCAATCATGTCAATTCAGTCATCTCAAGTCAATCATGTCAAGTCGGTCATATTAAGTCAGTCGTAGACATAGTCGAACTGCGTTGCCTCTATGACTGGGACATAGGCAAGGCCATCAATCGATTTGCCCCCGAGGCATTAGGTCTATCAGTCTAGGTTTTTTCATGTATCACACACATTAAAATCATGACTCTTTGTACATCCAAATTCATTGGTCATGTTGAACTACGAGGTCTCTGTGTGTACAACGTAGGCAAGGCTAATCAATTGATGAGCTCCCGAGACCACACTAGGTCCGTTCAATAGGGTTCATTCATAATAACTATCACACAAGTTGCATATCATAGTTTAGGGCATCATCTCATGTCATACACTGTCTACACACACACTTTTTATTAGTCAAAGAATCAAAACAAGTCATGCATCAACAAGGCAAAACATCTCAAATTATCATCAAGTCAATATCAACCACATTGTCAAAGCGACCAACCTATGTCTTAAACAAGATATGTCTTTCTTGTCAAAGATGTCATCAACTTGTCATAGTCTCATGTGGCTTGTCACTTAAATGTCATCAAACTCCAACGTCTTATATGACACGTGTCTTTCTGAAACTAGGCTTTGTCATGCCTTATACATAAGTCACCAAGTCGAAACCAGACTCAACATCTTATATAGTGTGTGTCATTCTCTCACATTACGCTATGTCAAACATAAAACATCAAACAATCCCACAAGATCAAGTTTTGGTGAATACATTTATTTGGCTTTATGAATTTATATCTTATTTTGTCTTATATTTTTATCGATTTGTGCAAGATCTTGTTACTAGCTTTCTCAAGGATGTCCCTTGAGGGATTTAGAGAAGCAACGATGTCTCAAGATTCTTTTTCTTTGGTTGTTGTTTGTCAACTATCTTTTTAACATTGGTTTTTGAGTCATGTTACTAGTTTCCTCAAGGATGTCCTATCAAGGATTTAGAGGAGCAATGACATCTCATGACCCATCTTTTATTTGTTTGTTGTCTGTGGTTTGTCTTGACCAAACAACTGGGGCATCTTGTCCTTAGTCTAAGTTAAGACACTCCTTGTCTACAACTGTCTTTTTTTCATAGGTGGATAACTTTGTACACTATGGTCTATCTCATATCATAGTGTGAACTATCCATCTGTGTCATGTCCCACCCAATAATGATAACAAGAAAGTATAGCGTATTTGGCACAATATCAAATATTATATCTTTTTCTCAATCGATCAACCATTATTATATCATTTTCTCAATCAATCAAACTTAATTATTTCTTACTAACATTATGAATTCATGTTCATCCTAACTTTTCTCTTCTTTTACATTAAGATAGAGTCCTGTGACACAATAAAAACATTAGATCATTTACATTTTGCATACATTCAATAGACATTTCATATAGTTGCATTGCATTTAAAACATATAGAGAGTACCATTCATCTTCATTACGTACATTCAAAATCATGACATAATAGGCATTGCATCATCATACCATACATAATGTAAACATTGCATGTACATATCACCATCACACATAAACTGACATCATGTAGAACATTGTATTCGTTATCATAAGTAAATTAAGACATCCATAGCATCATTAAATGCATAACTCCTAAACATATAGAAACATCATTCATAACACATGTACATACATCATTTAGGAAACATAATCATCTAGAAATAAAGCATCATCCATAACATAGAATTGCATATCATGTAGAAGCCACCAAAATCACATATATATATCGCTCAAAAAATAGTGTGTCACTGTACAATGTCTGAATATAACCATAAATAAAACATGAGCTCGTAGGCTCTCAGATCAAAATACAATGTTTACAAGTATATCAACCATGTCATCGTGTCTTGCTACCCCTTCTATCATGTTGTGATGGTGGTGGGAAAAGACTCGAAGGTGCTTTCTGTGAGGTATAAGGCCTCTCATATGGACCTACCCTCGAAGGTCCTACCACCCCCTCAGTACTTTGTGTCCTCTGACTGCGCACCTCTGAAACTGTAGGAGCTCGTCTCTCTGTTGGAACTACAACCTCATAAAGATCTATGTAATAAGTGGCTCTCTCCACCGATCTGACCAACTCTCGTACCATACCATCAGATGAGGACCCACTACAAAGGTGTCTAACCTCTGTGAACTACTGCTCTATCTCATGCCTTTGAGCTATCACCTGGTCTCTCTCCATAAGAGCATTGTCTCTCTCCAAATGAGCACTATCCCTCTCTACATATGCACTGTCTCTCTCTGTGTAGGCACTATCTCTCTCTAGCCTCATCACCTCAAACTCTATCGTCATAAGTTTGAGTCTCTCCTCTAAAGCCTCCCTATCACCATCCCTAGGAGCATCCTCCTCCCATCTCACCTCTACTATCTGATATCTGAGTTGTCTCTCCTGCTCCTCCATCTATGCATCCTCCTCAACATCATCCTCCACATCATCCTCCACATCATCCTCTTTGTATCCTGCTAAAATACCTAGAGGGTCTAAAGCCATGTCTGCATCCACATCCTCTACATTATCCTCTACTCCAACATCTACCTCTGCATGCTCCTCAACCAATACCTCCACTGCAGCATGCTCACCCCTAGCCTGTACATCCTGAACCTCTGCCTCATGGATAGGTGATAGACCACCTACCCAACCCCTTCTCCATCCTCTTCGACCTCATCTACCACCTCTACCATCACCATCTCTCCTACCTACTCTCCCCACTCTAGCACCTCCACCTCTTCGTCGTCCTCTAGGCCCTGTGCCTCATCTCTCTATAGGTGTTGGCTGATCTGGATCCATGTAAGGAACAGGTCAATGCTCTACCCACTATGCGTCATATGCTACTATAGTACCTAGGTATGCTAATCCATCTCTCCATCCCCACTGTACGGGATGTAGTGTCTGTATCTCTGTCTCTGCAGTAGCTACTGGAATCATAGGTCCCTAATATGAAACCTCTCTGGATGAACGAGCAAACTCTGCTCTACCCCAAGGCTCATCCTGAACCTCGTCGAACTATCTCAGAACTCTATCTGGCAGGTGCCACTCAATGATGTGTACACTGGAAATAGTCCTCCCAATGAGATATTGTGTCTGTCTACATAATGGAAAATGTATATCCTCATCCACCCACTCCTCACAATCCATGTAAGGTCTCCATGTGAACTGATCAAGAATATCTAAGGTGCATCGCCATTATCCTGTGTAATCTGGCCTCTATATCAGAACACATATGGGAGTCTCTCCTCTCTCTCTACTATAACTGGAGGACAAAAAATAGCTATCCTCTCCCAATCCCATACCATCAATAGTGTAGTCCCACAGCTCAATGACTGTGCATCTTTGTAGGCAATTTTGTGTAAATGAAATTATAACATCCCAAGCAGACATGGACCCCACGCATACCTCGTGTCACTCTCTAACATGCCGACCAACATAGCTCCCCATCCCACTGGAAAACCGTGACCCTGTCTATCTGGCAGCACTATACCCCCAATCAAGGTACATGGGATATAGTCGATCCGATCATATCTATCTACTAACACTGGCCATCTAATCTCGTAGTGCTCGATGCTGAGCCTACTAATGTCATCCACCTAATAGAACCACACCAGCTCCATCAATCCTCATTGGATATCATACATGACCCACTCTCCTCTGATAGGTAGTCTCAAAATCCTATACACATCCTCTAATGTGGCAGTGGCCTCCCCAGTCGGTAAATGAAACGCCGATGTCTCTGAATGCCATTGCTCGCAAAGTGTCGTCAACATCCCCCTGTTCGCCCAACTGGAAGGCATCAACAAATAGTGACATAGACCTAGCTTCCATAGAAGCCGAATCTCTACACTTGTCAAACTATCTCTCAGATCGAATGTATCTGGTCATGACTCTTGCATATATATAGGATCTAAACCCACCTGCATTTAAACAATGATGTCAAGAATTTTAAAGTTTTCCTTAGAAAAAAGTTTCAAAAATTTTACCAGTCAAATGTGGCTCACTTTAACATATGAGGTGCATTTTTGCAAATGCATTGTAGAAAGCCTCACATGCGGTGCCTATTACATATGCATTGAACATTTTTCACAACCCCTATCAACCTTCTACACATGCAGTGCAATTTTTGCAAATGAGGTGTAGTCCCGTCGACCTACCTATCTATAACATATGCGGTTCACAACATCACATGCGTCTATTCCTAATGCAAATGCATTACATAAATACATATGTGGTGCATTATAATTCACATGCAATCATTCCCTAAACCGCCCAACCTACCCTAGACATGTTTTAGCAAATGTGTCATTTCGCAGTCAGATGTGGTGAATATGATGGCATATGAGTCATATATGACGCACCGCATTTGCTTAATTACTTTTCAAATGCCTAAAACTACGTGAAAAAATAATTTCGGCAAGTTCATTTTTGGGTACATACTGGTGGTCCTGCATCGGCTGGTCTCCTTAACATCTAGATCCAATAACCACAATGTGCAGTGTATGGAATGGGTGCCATTTTGTCATTTAGTTAGAGCAAAATTTCCTCTTTTCTTCTCTCCTTTGGGTGAAAATGAATTGGATTTATCCCTAATTCCTATTTATAGCTGGGTTAAAAATGGCATTTCTTCAGCCCTTCTCTATTGGCCACTTAGCCTTTCACATTCAAATGACCCGTACTCATCCGTATCATCTCCCAATTCATTTCCGTCAAATCCATAGCCTTTCTGATTATCAAATTGACTAATCGAGAATATATCATGATTATTTTGAAACTTTCAAAAAATTGTCAATTTTCCCAAGGGGGCATACCTTAACCTGTTTCATGCCAGGGCATGATCGAAGCATATTTTCTTTGACACAATGCCATAACAATGTTGTATCAAAGAGGGGCAAACTATAAACACCAAAAATTGGTCTAGGCCTGCGAGTACACATTCGACATAATTTTCTATAGTCCATTGTCTTGATTAAATAATGTTAATTATTTAATTAACCTTTCTAACACATATTTCCTCTATTAATTAAATACCCCTTTTTAGTTAATTCATTATTAACCTTTGTTCAACTTGATTAAATAAATAAATCATATTTATTTAATTATGTTGCGAGCTAATTAATTCTTCCCCTTTTATCTATCAATTAAATAATTTATTATTTAATTACACCCCCCTTTTATCATAATTCAACTATAATTAAATATATTTATTTAATTATTCATTTAACCCCCTTTATCTATAATTAAATATTTATTATTTAATTATTCATTTAATCCTTTTCAAAAGTCAATTAAATAAATTATCTTTATTTATTTAATTAAAGTCTCTTATTTTCAAATGTTGAATTAAATTAACATATAATTATTTATGTCACATTCCTCTATCATTCAGTTATCTAAGTCATTCACTCACCTTCTGACTCAAGATCTACTTTTGGTTCTCTAGTTATCTCTGGATTCAACATCTGGTTGTTTCTGCAAGAGGACTCTTTGTCACAACTAGTCGATTAACTAGTTCAAACTCATATGCATGATCTATTTTATTAATTAAATATCTTTATTTAATTAATTAACTCCTGTTTGCATTCAAATGCATTAGTCTTCGAGTTCTCACTTTGGCTTTTGCATATAAAGTCTATTTCTTCTATTTTTGGAGATTAAGATCTTGAACTTGTGTTCTAACTCACATTCTAACTTAGTCTCTATCTGTAGTCTTTTCTGAACTAGTGTTCTAACTCGCATTCTAACTCACATTCTATCTAAGACAAAAATCACATCGCATGGCATTCATCAATCTCATTTGTCGATCTCTCTTTCAATCTAAGCCGATCGTTTGAAAACACAAAATCTATAAAATGGCCTATCATAATCATTATTCCTCCTCTTGAAATCATACACTTTTGAGAAGAGATATTCTTTGATATTTTTCTTAGACACTTGACAAAGCTATACTTGCATTCAAACACAAAAATCTAAGGGCAAGAATATTAAAAAGGCAAAATGGAGAAAAGCAATCAAGATAATATGAAGGGGCGAATACATATTCGGTGAGAGCTTTCCATTAATTTTTTTAGTTTGTTTAGTTTATTTCCTCATTCTTTGTTGTTAGATTTTAGATTATTGTTTAGATTAGGATTAACTTTGTTTATTCTAGTTGCAGATTATTCATCATCATTCGAAAGATACATTTACATATTTTAATCTAATGTTACACTATTTTTCAACTTTAATTGAATAATTTTATATTCATTTAATTAAATTCCACATTTTAGTCATTTCCCAAAAGAATTGAATATATACAAATCATTTATTTAATTCCCCTTTTCCACCTCAATTCTAATTAGTTAGTTAAAATGAATTAATTAACTAAGTGTATAGGAGTTTCAGCCCTTACGCTAATTCCCCTTTACCCCCTTACACTTTAAAAAAAATAAGACAAAGGCTTAATTCCACTTAAGCCCATTGCTCACATCCCACTTGGTGCCTACTTTGTGCATCGGTGGGGGCATATCTATTGGGGACACACGTGCGACATGTAGATGTCTGCGTGGCACGCTTACGTCCTTGGTAGATTCATGCGGTTGGAGTATGAAGAGACATTACACTTCCTATTGGAAGTCGAAGTGTAATGCCCCTCTTCAGTTGGCTGACCCGAATATGGCCGTTTTTCATCTCCTTTCATATTCTTCACTCTCCCATTCATTTAGGGAGTTTTGCAAGATCTTGAGTTCATATCTTCATATTTTCTCCACTCTTTCAAGAATCCACAATCTTTGTAGCAACACTTCACACTCCATAGCAACAATCCACTACTCCATCACTCTAATAGTGTGAGCGCATGACAAACACCATTGCAGCAGAGGCTTGAGTTCCTCTCATTTTCTCCTCCACTAGCCTTGAGTGCTTTGGACAGAGGTGGTAAGCTCCTCTTATCTTCTCTATCATTTTGGTTGAGTAAGCATGTATTTTTTTGTAGTGTCTTTTATTTATGTAGCTTGTATTCTTTTCTTTATAATTATTTTTATAATTGTAAACTTGGTTGTTCGTGGAGGTGGAAAAACCAAAATGCGGGTCTGACTGAGGCAGACCACTATACAGCCCCAAAATTTTCCCCTTTTTATATGTGCAGGTGGAGATATCTTGGAGCAAGATGGTGAGAAGATTTTTGTGCAAAATTGTCTGTCACCCTTGCGGTAATCTATTTCCTTTATCACATTCATCTATAAATTTCACTCTTTTTAGTCTTATTCTACGCTTGAACTCAAATCTCTTAAACTAGGTTGTTAGCCCTTTTTCAAAGCTTAAAACTTATCTCTCTAGTTTTCTATCCATACGGACACTAGGGCATCTCATTGTCATCCCAAAACCACACTTCTATCCTTGGACAAAGAGCTACCTAAGATGCAAATTTAACTCTAAATATTGACTCGCCTGGTTTCCTTTCAGCATTCAAGTTTGTAGAGTGGTCAAAGGACCCCATAGTTCTCATAACTCTCATCCTTCTTATCCTAACTTTCCTTTAAACTAAGGTAAGTTAGGGAAGCCTTACCACTCTTGGCCTTTCGTGACCTGGGGCCTTGCAGTGGTTGGTTCCCCTCTCTTACATTTTTGGTGAACCCGACTTGAACCATTTTGGTTCCGTTTTATGATATTGAAAGTCCCTTTCCTTGTGTTCTAGGAGTGTTGTAGGTGTGAGTGTTGTAAGGCTTCTGCCTTACAACCCAACCTATGACCCCTAGTAGGCATAGTTGGAAGGTTCCGATAGCGTTGTGCAACAAAACCTTGATTGGGTCACTATCCTATCATGTAGACCTTAGGAAGCTTTGTAGAGGTATTTTTTGATGTGTGCGATGGCCTCTTTCTTAAACCGATCTATTCCCTTTGCACAAACTATGAGTAGTGGTACTAGCATAACCTTCACTTCACAGGACCTGCCGATGGGCTTCAATAGAGAACCATCTCTTCTTTACATTCCTGCAAGGATAAATGGGAATACTGTAGCAGGTGTTCTCATTGATCCAACATCTCAAGTGAATATCATAACTAAGGAAATAATGCTAATTAACTTCCTGTATAAGGATGGATATGATGCACCTGAGAGTACCATTTGCACACATGACAAAATTTTCATACCTCCTATAGGGGGTATTGTCCTATCGGTCCTCGTTGGACCTAAATCGGTGAGCCTTAAGTTCAACATCATCTCAAGGTCTGAACTCTTCAGAGTGAAGCTAGGAATCCCCTAGTTGGTAGCTATGAATGCAATTCCCTCGGTTGTGCACAAGATTCTGAAGTATGTTCATGGAAGTTCGGTACATGTTTTCCATGACACCGATTATAGACCACTGATTGCATGTGGCAACTATACCCTAGATTAAATTTTGGCTTGCATCTCTTGGTCCTCTCCCACCTAGGAAGGACCTCATGTACTGTACATATCAAAAAAATAAGAAAGGGTGTTTTAGGAAAAAATTTAGGTACCCTCCTTCACCTTATGTTGTTTCACCTAGAGCTTGTCTAAAAGTTGATAGTGATGTCGCCAAGGCACATAGAAGAGAAGAAGAGAAGTGATCCCAAGATCCTCCTTCTTCCCCATTTGTTGTTCAACCCGATGCTTCCTCTCACCCTATCATGGTGCCATCTGCTTTTGTCTCATGCTTGCAAGAGAATCCCATGGTGCCCACTTGGTGAAAGGTCAAGTATCCTACATTTTAGCTTCCTATCTTACCCATAGAGCCTAGGCCCATTCGATATGGAAGAAAAAAAGCCCCTTGTGGAGAGTCCTCTTTGTCTTAGCCTCCACAACCTCCTACTATTCTTGTTCCTAAAATAGTGAACAGGAAAAGGCTCACCCCTAAGGCACTAGAGTCGATTATTTTTACCATTTCTAAACCTACTCCTTTCGCTCCCATCTAGGAGTCTGTCCTTCTGCTAGAAATAGATGTGGAGGACACTCCCATGGTTGAGCATAAACCTTTTGTCCCTTTGCAAGCTCTGGCTTCTGGTTTTAAGAGTCATAGGAATAGCCTTGTGTACGAGTGCAAGTGTCGGTGAAAGGCTCCCCTAGATGAGCAAGCCTCCCTATAGAAGAAGGAAGAGGAGATAACTGCACCTCCTATTATGTCCTCCTCTCTCCCCCTCTTGTCTCTATCCAAACTAACTCTATATCGCTTTCAGATTCTGCTGTGAGTGCACATGTGCCTAGAAAGGTGCAAATGTTTATCACTCCTTCTATGGAGCCACCTCTGTTGAATTTCATTTTGGATATCTCACCTTTCCCAAAGCCCATGTATATGGTTAATACTTCAGTTGTATCCACTGTTGTCCTTTCCTCTTCTCCCTCAACCCTCCTTACTTTGTCTATGGGGAGTTCACCTCCTCTGACCAAGAATAAGGTAGAGTGTGGTCCCTCCAAAAATGGAGGACGTAAGAAGAGCCCACCTTCTCTAAAAGGTGGCCCTGAGATAACTTGTTATGTCCTAGTGATGAAACTAGTCCTGACCTCCCCTGAGTCTCTCAATGAGCCTAGTAGTGAAACTCAGGTGCAAACTCCTTTGCTCACTGAAGTGAATCATGGAGCTCTCATTAAGTGCATGTTTAACTTGGTGGATCAATTTTTGATCTTGTCAATGATCTTTGTGAATTCATTGAACTTAGACCCTTAAGAGTTGAGTGACAGAGATCTCATAGGTCCCTCTACCTTCGCCCTTGTTTTGGGAGGATCGAAAGCTCCTCCACTTAACATTACACCATTGTAGGCTCATCATCCTTCCCCTTATGATGATCTAGAGTGGGAAGTTGATGACCTCTTGGTCGACCTGTGTTAGGGGGAGACCCTCTTCTTGATATTTAGATTAGATGTGTGTGTGTGTGTGTTGTGATGTGTTCCCATGTGATTGTGCTATATGTGTCTGGATGACCCTCCTCACCCCTATTGGTACTTGGATACAGGTGTGGTGTTTGTGTTGTAAACCTTCCTCTATATGTATCTTCACTCTTCCATGTTTTTGATTGACTTTTGGTAAATTGGGGACGATGTGAAGCATTGGGAGAATTTAGGCCGCCTTCCATGTTGACCCAATTTTTTATTTTACTTTATCTTCCATGCATTCTTCCTGATCTAGTTGGGGATTTATGATCTTTTGCCTCATACTGTGGTTACCTACTATTTATAAATAAAGGTAGATCTGACCCCACAAAACTAGATCCCCCTATGCCCTTTGTGAGTGATCTCTTCTATTTTATCTTTCTCTTTATCTTTCTCTCTTCTTTGTTTGACTTGTCCCTTTCATGTGTGACCACATTACTTCTACAGTAGTTGGTCTTTAAAAAAATGCATACGTTTCCAAATGAATCTTTTCTCAAAGACCCTTCACATGCTTCTTCTTTAGAATTGCACTCTCAACTTGAAACCCTAACGAAACATGTTTCCTTCATCATGGGTTCATAAAGAAAGAACTTGGAAACCTTCCTCTGAAGTGGGAACGGTCTTAGTCTTCCCCTTGCGTGGGTGCATATCCTTCCTTTCGAATTCCTTGATGAAGTGAACATATTTTGAAAGGATTCCTTGATCATGAATCAGTTCGAGAAAGAAGGCATCAAATTTTGAATAGTATGTCCCTTGAGCGGACCCCTTTCTTTCATGTTGGGTTTCCAAGGGACCCCTTCAAATTTTATTAGCAAGAATCTATGGTTTCTAGCCTAGGGGCAGCCTAGCTAGACCGGTTTCATATCCTTGTGTCTAGCTTAGGGACAACCCGACTAGACCGGTCTTACTTCTTTGTGTCTAGTCCGAGGGTAGATCGACTAGACCTAATTCACACCCTTATGTCTAGCTTGGGGGCAGCCCAACTAGACTTCACTTTTAAAATAGTGTGTCCCTTGAGTGGACTCTCCTGCCTTTCGAAGGGTTCCTAAGGGAGCCCTTGGAAATTCTTACAACTTAGTGATGGTCTGTGTGACTGTCCATTCACTGGCCTGCGCGACCACTTCCTGACATGTTCTATTTGCGGGTAAACATGTCACCATATTTGACTCTACAGAGTCCCCTTTGCTCAGTCTCCTTCATGTGAGAGTTCTTGAAGGATACCTCCCTCGTAGAACTGTGAGCCTGTGAGGCACTTTCATTCTTCAGCTTTATAGTTCCGCAGAACTATGAAGTCCTTTCCTGTACTTTCGAGTTTTCTAGACTGTGCTCTACTTCCTTGTCAGTTCACTGGGTATACATCTCTTAATTTTTTACTTCTTTACTAATCTACTTTACCAAAGCACTCATCAGTACTCGTGCTCACTAAAATGGGGTAAAAATGTATAGGAGTAAATTTGCACCCCTTAAGCAAATTCCCATTTACCCCCTTACACTTTAGAAAACCTAAGGTGGAGAATTAATTCCACTTAAGCCCACTACTCACATCCAACTTGGCACCTAATTTATGCGTCGATGGGGGCATTTTTGTCAAGGATTCCAATGCAAGGCACAGACGTCCACATGACGTGCTTATGTCCCTAGCATATTCCTATGGCTAGAGTCTGTAGAGACTTTACACTTCCTATTGGAAGTCGAAGTGTAATGCCCCTTTTCATCTGGCCAAACCGAATATGGTCATTTTTCATCTTCTTTTATATTCTTCACTCTCTCATTCATTCAAGGAGTTTTTCAAGATCTTGAGTTCATCACTTCACATTTTCTCCACTCTTTCAAGCATCCAAAATCTTTGTAGCAGCACTTCACACTCCATAGAAGCAATCCACTACTCCATCAATCTGATAGTGCAAGTGCAGGACAAACACCATTACAATAGAAGTTTGAGCTCCTCTCATTTTATCCTCCACTAGCCTTGAGTGCTTGGGATGGAGGTGGTAAGCTCCTCTTATCTTCTATATCATTTTGGTTGAGTAAGCACTTATTTTTTTGTAGTGTCTTTTGTTTACATAGCTTGTATTCTCTTCTTTATCATTATTTCTATCATTGCAAACTTGGTTGTTTGTGGAGGTGTAAACACCAAAATGGGGGTCTGATTGAGGCAGACCCCTATACAACCCCAACATTTTCCCTTTTTTTGTGTGTAGGTGGAGACATCTTGGAGCAAGCTGGCGAGAAGATTGTTGTGCGAAATTGTCTACGTCACCCTTGCGGTAATCTATTTCCTTTATCACATTTGTTTATACATTTCACTCTTCTTAGTCTTATTCTACACTTCTTGAAACTCTTAAACTAGGTTGTTAGCCCTTTTTCAGAGCTTAAACCTCATCTCTCTAGTTTTCTAGACGTATGCACACCAGTGCACCTATGAGAAACCAATGCGCCTTGCTATCATCCCAGAATCACACTTTTATCCTCAAACAAAGAGCTACCTAAGACACAAAGTTTACTCTGAAGATTGACTCTCATGGTCTCCTTTCAGCATTTGGGTTTGTAGAGTGGTCAAAGAACCCCACAGTTCTCATCATTCTCATCCCGCTTATCGTAACATTCCTTTAAACTAAGGTAAGTTAGGGTAGCCTTACCGCTCTTGGCACTTTGTGACCTACGGCCTTGTAGTGGTTGGTCCCCCTCTCTTACACTAAGCTAATCCCTTGTGCATACCTAAGTGTTATTAATTTAATTAATAACACCCCGGATCCCACTTACCTTAACAATCTACAAGTATATCTTGATCGTTTATTTGATCAATAAAATCCTCACCCTCCATTTATCCATGTGACTCACACATGTGTGATAATTCACATGTCATCATCTCCCTTCCCCATTTGAGAGGAGTTGTATGTCTCTTTTTCTCTTTTCAAGGTGTTCTCACACATGTGTGAGAGCACACTTGTCCAAGATTATCTTCCCAAGGTATCCCCACACATGTGTGAGAGGACTATTCCTCCACCATTAAATTTGGTCAAGCCAATTCTAACCTTTAATCCTTCCTTAATGCTCCCCTCTGCCAAGTGCATCAATCCAGTGATGTCACTTGGAAATCCTTTATTAATTTGAATCTCTCATGAATCCTCCATAATTAATCTCTAAATCAACTCTTAACTATCCATTCTCCATCTTCAACATCTATTAGTCTAACCCCCTCCAAGATAAAATAAATAACACTCTCCATTTCAAATTTATGTTACATTTTTTAGAAGCATCCACATTCCACCATCAAAATATCAACACAAAGATCACATCAAGAGGATCCTTGTAGGCCTTTGAAGGATTCTCAATATTATTGGGTGCACATTTATTCTCTTCTTTCTCAACCTAAGGTATGATGGAGAATAAGGTATAAGATTCATTTCATTGCATGTGTGTCTTTTTCCCCCTTATTCTCTATCATATACATTTTGGCACATCTAGTGGTACCCCATCTCCTAGAATCTAACTGCAACATCATAGATTTTTTGCAAGCTAGAATAACAAATATTAAATCCTAATCTAAAATAATAATCTAAAATCTAACAACAAAGAACGAGGAAATAAAACTAAACTAATAAAACCAAAATGATCTCACCGAATATGCGTTCATCCCTTCGAATTATCTTGATTTCTCTTCTCCATTTTTCCTTTTCAGTATTCTTGCCCTCATATTTCTGTGTTTGAATGCAAGTATAGCTTTGTTAAGTGTCTAAGAAAAATATCAAAGTTGAATCTCTTCTCAAAAGTCTATGATTTCGGGAGGAGGAATACTGATAATGACAGACCATTTTATAGATTGTGTGTTTTCGAATGATCGACTCAGATTGAAAGAGAGATCGACGGAGGAGATCGACAGAGGAGATTGATGAATGCCATGCGACATGAGTTATGTGTTAGATAAAACGTGATTTAGAACACAAGTCAAGAAAGACTAAAAATAGAACAAGATCTTAATCTTCAGTTAAGAATCTTTGAAAATAGAAGAAATAGACTTTGAATGTCAAAGACAAAGTCAAAACTCGAAGATGAGGAATTCAAATGCATAATTAAATAAAAGATATTTAATAATAGATGCATACATGCATATGATTTAGAACTAGTTAATCGACCAGTTGTGATAGAGAGTCTTTCTGTAGAGATGATCAGTAGTTGAATTCAAAGATAACTAAAGAACTAAAAATAGATCTCAAGTCAGAAGGTAAGTGGACGATTAGATAACTGATTGATAGAGGAATGTGACACAAATGAATTAAATTTGAATTAAATGTTAATTTAATTCAACATTCGAAAATAGAAGATTTAATTAAATAAATAAAGATAATTTATTTAATTTGACTTTCGAAAAGGGTGGAATTGAATAATTAAAAAATAAATATTTAATTATAGTTGAAAAGGGAGTTAAATGAATAATTAAATAAAGATATTTAATTATAGTTGACATATGATAAAAATAGGGTTTAACTAAATAATACATATTTAATTAAAAAGGAAGAATTAATTAGTTAGGGACATAATTAAACAAATATGATTTATTTAATTATTCAAGTTGAATAAAGGTCATTTATGAATTAATGAATTAATTAAAAAGGGATATTTAATTAATAGAAGAAATATGTGTTAGAAAGGTTAATTAAATAATTGACATTATTTAATCATGACCATGGATGAATATAAAATTATGTCAAATGTGGTGTTCGCAGGCCTAGACCAATTTTAGGTATCTACACTAACATCCCTTTATTTTTTTGTGTTTTCACGTTGTAGGATTTGTTTTGGCACCTCCAACCTATCTTTCATAAATTTCATTAACAAAAACTTACCTATGTGACTTTTATGCTACCTCTACTAACAAATTGGTGCCTTTGTGCTAAAGTTGTGCCTTGTTAGTTCAATGCCTCTCTAAAATAAAGTTTCACCTTTTATTTAAGCTCATCAATCAATTGGGCTCATCATATAATTTTTATTTTGATCATTTTTAATCAAAGTTTTAAGGCCTCTAATTTTATTTTTTTTAGGGGGTATCATCATAATGGTTTACCTATCACCCAAACCTTCTTTTATGGACTCATAACCTTAATTTTTGTAGGTTTTCATAAATTTTGTTGGTCCTAATAAGATTTTGATGCCTCCACAACATATAATATCACCTCTATAAACAATTTTCTTTTGCATCATTTTCACCACTTTCTACACCTTTTACTCTTTATTTTTTTATAGATACTAATCATTTAAGGTGTCCTAATATCGACACATCATTCCATAGATATATTTTTTAGGCTTGAATTTATATTTTGGGGTACATGTCTATTTTCTAGGCATGGTCATGGTTTTACGACTTTGTATCATAAAGTGGTTCCTCTACACACAAAACTTCAAAATTTATTTTCACCGCATTTTAAAACCTTTTACTCTCTATTTTTTGATATATATTTATCATTTAAGGTGTCTTAATGTCCACATCCCCCAAAAAAAATTTTAGACCTAATCATGGTCTGAAACCTTTGCATCATAAAGTGGAACCTCAATAGTCCAATGCCTCTACATCATAAAGTTGTGCCTTTGTAGTTTAGTGCCTCTATAATATAAATTGGTTTCTTTATATTTTAATTCCTCTACACCCTATTTTAGTGCCTCTACTTCCATAATGAAGTTTAATGATTTTATTTGGATTTGAATCTTGCTTCAAATCCCTCTACTAACCATGTTCTTGTCATGCCTTGTGATTAAACATCATCTTGTGGAGGAAACTACATGTCTAGACATCATCTTTAAACTACTAATTCTTTGTTTGTAGAAAATTCTTATTGAAGGACACATAATTTATCAATAATATCAGCACACTTAATTTTTCAATGGGAAATTACCTTGTATAATATTCTTCTGAGGCTTACTTAATTGTATACTCTCCCCTTGAAACCTTGGGTGATCTTGGATATTGAAATCTTAAGTCGGTCTCTAATCCAATTATTGTTTTATCCTAGGGAATCCAACATGTGTATGTTCTCGCCTTGCACTTCATGCAATATTGGGTGACTAAAATCACTTGGATCATTCCTTTCAAGGGGTCTTACCTAAGGATTTTATCACCTTCATGGATGAACCCAACTCTAACATTGTGATAGAGTATAAATAGTAGAGGCTGAATCAAAAGAAACACCTCTTGGAAGTGAAACCTTGTCAATTATACTAAGCTCTCAATTTATTTGTACCTTAGGGAAGTGAAGGTGGAGAGTTGGTTACCCTTTCCTATTGGTTGTTTATTATTTTTCTCTTTCATCTACATGGAATATTTATTTACGTATTATTATGATATTTCAAGAAAACACCTAACAACCTTATTTCAACCTACTCTAAGACAATAAACTAAATCCTTTTGTGGTGCATTGGATATTGGTTAGACTTGAGAAGCTACCCACATCATACTTTCAAGTTGAGGAGATAGAGATTTCTTTGGGAAAGGATTTAGCCTCTAAGGTAAGGGATGCATGGGTAGTCAATGACCTTGCATTATCTAGTTATCCATCAATTGATAGATAGTATTTTGAACATAATATATACTAAGAGGGGGGTGAATCAGTATCTTCAAAAAATTAAACTCTTCTGAAACTTAAAATATTTAGCACACTTCAAACTTCTTAACCAACCGAAAAAAAATCAACAACAATGAAGGATATAGAAATTTAATCTCTTAGAAATTTCAACAACCCTTAATCAGATCAACAACAATGAAAGATAAAACAAGGAACACACATGCACAAGATGACAATAGATTTATGTGGAAAACCTAATGAGGGAAAAACCATGGTGAGAGTTAACTCACAATATATGAAGCTCAATGCTTACAAAATAAGGCTCAATGCCAAAATACTTGCAAAATAAGGTACACAACCTTAGGGCAAGATACAAGGACTTGATGAGATTTACTATCTCAAAGTAGGATACATGAAGTTTATAGAAATTATAATATTTTTCAACTCAACACTCTACTGACTGAGGTGTTAAAGCACATATAATATTTCTTCCACACAATTTCAAACTTCTTATATGAGATATTCAATTAAATTCCATTCACTCACTCTCAACACTTGCAATTTATTTGGTCTTACATTATATCCTCCACAACTTCACACAACATCAATTAGGGGTGCCGAAAGAAAGATAAACAATGATTTCAACAAGTCGGCCACAAAAATATAGTACGGTCCTATCTAGTGGATAGAGATAACCAAAGACAACCTTATTACATATTCTAATGTGATCCAAAATAATTCACACGTTGGCACTCATCAACCCAAGTCGACAACAAGGAAATGTGTAGATGAAACATGAAGCACATAACCAGTTGGCCCAAAAACATAATTCCAATTGGATTCACACAATGTGGCTCTAACCAAGATAGGTCAAG
This sequence comes from Sequoiadendron giganteum, assembly GCA_007115665.2. Taxonomy (NCBI): domain Eukaryota; kingdom Viridiplantae; phylum Streptophyta; class Pinopsida; order Cupressales; family Cupressaceae; genus Sequoiadendron; species Sequoiadendron giganteum. The sequence continues at coordinate 30,400,231 of CM021101.1, forward strand.
ACCCAAATACATCTTATCAAAAATTTATATGTTGGAGAAAACCTTCAAGCAAGAGAACAATCCCTAACAGTCAAATATCCATAAATTTCCTAGAAGACCAACTCAAACAATAACCAACACCAAAAGAGATCAACCACTAATGTACGGATCACAAAAAGATGTTTCTTGAACATCTAAAAATACTTCCAAATACTACTTTCATACTGTCATGCCACCAACAACCACCATAGATCAAACATAAATAGAATACTTCATCTAGGAAGCATAGAATGCATAAAAATGAGATATAACATTAATAGAAAAACTTACATACCACTTCAACATGTGAAATTTGAACTGAGACACTACACATACATTGACAGGGAAAAATTTAGTGGTGAATCTTCGCCAATTGGTGAATATTTGAAATCGGGACCTTCAAAAATGGCAAATAATACAAGCTAGAAAGGATGCCGAATCACTAGGTTTTTACAAAAAAATAGATTTGTCTCGATTAATTTGTCAATGCATTATTTTTTAAACGACGCATCATCGGAACTAATTCACCAGTAGTTTATACTATAAATACAAATATTACTTATATTTTCCAATAATTTTATATTCTTACAATTAATTTTTGGGAAATATCGCCACTAATAATAATTTACCATTTCATTTTAGGGATATTTTAGCCTTGAATAGGTTTATTATTTATTGCCATCGATTAGCTTTTTAATCAAATGGCTACAAGTGAATTCTGTGACTTTATTTGCATGTGCCTTTTAAATAGGTTGTTGAGGCCCAAAATTTGTTTTGGGCCACACAATTAGATTTGATCATGTGGCCCAAAAAAAGTTTTGGGACTCAACAACCTTTTCAAAAGGTGTGTGCATATAAAGTCACAAAATTCACTAAGTATGAGGGAACTGCGCCGACCAACTATGCAAAATTTTAAAGGAGAGATTCACCATTGTAATTAATCATTTTAGTGATTATTCACTAGGATTCGCTAGTGTGATTTTATTTTTTTACCAATTATTCATTAAGATTTTCCAGGATTTTACAAATTTTTGAATAATGTGCATAAGATTCACCAGGGAAAATTAATAATTTTTTCAAATAAAAGGGAAGATTTGCCAGGATTTTACACCTTTGCTAAGGGGGGGTTTCTTAAAGTTATCCCTGGACATTGAGAACACATTCACCAAGCCCCAAGAGCAGAGACATCAATGTGGAGAAATGCAGAGCATTTTTTGGAATAGTACAGATAACCAACAACACTACTAACCTTCTACAATTAATAAAAACCTCCTTGGAAACATTGGTGACCTAAAAATATAAGAGTGTAACATCCACATAATACAAACTCTAAATCCCAAACTACAAGACCATATCTCCAATAGTGGAGGAATGCAGAGCATTCTCCCAAACATTCACAACACCATTTTGAAACAAAAACTTCGTATCCACTTGCAGAGGCCAGGACAACCTTGCATCAACATATACTTCTTCAGGAACAATATTAGAGACCATACAACATGATATATGTCATCAGAAACATCTCCACCATTAACAGTACTTCTAATCCTCATCTTAATGATTCTAATCCTCATCTTAATATATCATTATGAAATCAACACTGTTGACAACAACCATACTCAATACATCATTACTTGACATTAACCAAGGCATTACATCCAATCATGAACATTGACAACACATCATTATACATCAATGATAGCTCAAATTGAATATTGTCAACAATGACAATAAATGCAACAATCTTCCCAAGTGTTGAAAACCATGACAACAAAACAACCACTGTAACAACCTCACTAAGAAATCAATGACAACCAACTCATCAATGACAACCAATGCCAAACATACAACACTCTCGGGTGTTGACATCAATGACAACTATCTCAAACATGGTATATTTATGGGTCCACAAAATTTAACACACCCACTTCACTAAAGTTAGGTTGTTCTTGTGCTTGAAGTATTTTCTTGTCAAAACTCATACACTATCCCCTATTCAATACATTTTTTTTCTGGATTTTTTTCAAGTTGCACCTTTTAAGAAAAAACCAATTTATTTTCCTCTAGCTTCATAAATTCAAATCCTTTCTCCATCCAAAAATCAAACCTTCCCTTCTTCCAACCACATCCATAATTCAATTCTAACCTTCTTAACCCAACCCCAAACATTTTCTAATCCTCAAATCCCTCATCTTAATCCTGATCTTCATCATCATCTTCATCAACCAATCCATAATATAAACCTTCATCCCTAATCTAATCCAAATCCTCCAATCCTCCCACTAAAACCCCTAATTCATAATCCTTAATCATCATCTTCTAATCCTAATTAATTTCATCTTCTAATCCTAGTCTCTACTATGATTTCAATCATCAAATCCTAATCAAATATATCCATTTCTTATCCACAATCTAACCACTAATTCAAATCCATCAATCAAAACCTCCTCACCCAAAATATTTTTGTTCATCCACTCTCATCAATATAATTCTAATCCCATTTTCTCCATCAAACCTTTCTTTAATCCATAATCAAATCCAAACTTAAACCTTTATAAGAATCAAAACAAACTCCAATATTGTAACTCAAATACAATAATAAGTTTGAACACATTTACCCTGATTTCTATCATAAAAATCCAACCTTGTCCAAATTAAATCAATCACACATCATAATTATTCTCATGCAAGTCCTAATCAAACATGTTGTGCCTTTGCACTCATGCCTATTATTTCTCTTGGAAAAATGGGGACCCCCCCTCTTTTTCACATTGTGTGTCTTTGTTTCCCTTTCTTCCTTTCCTTTTTTCTTTTCTTTCCTCCCTTCCCCTTTTCTTTTCCTTTGTCTTTCTTTGTTTTTCAAGTTGGGTGTGTTAGAATTTCAAGGTATACCTTCCTTATCGAGCCCAACCTCCAAACTTTTCTTTGGTGTGTCGTTGCTTGTTTTTCCCTCTTCCTTTCATGTGTCGAGGCATCAGGGTTTCTCTTTATCACATATTGAATTCAAAAACTGGCCAACAATGCCTTTCCTTCCATGCACGTCATATCAAGTCTCTTCACACGTACTCACTGAATTAAAAATTCAATGATTTGTAGCCAAAATTGAATGTATTAATCCCTGAATTAAATATGCCATTAATGTGAATTTTGAGAAGGGTTATCAGGGTTAATCATAAACCATTTCTTTATCATTTACTTTGTGATTTACATTGGAGGAGCTCTGTAGCTTCTTCCCTTTTTTCGGCTACCATTATTATTGTAATTCACCTATGTCAGTGAAATCATTTATGTGTGGAGGTATTCAGATGGTTTTTTCTAGCTTCATTGCATGTGTATGGTCTCTCATGCCACGTTTCTAGGTGAGGGTTCTATTTTATTCATTCGTGGTGTTCTTTGGCTCATTTTTTTTCCTCAATCACCTTGCTTTTTTTACCAAGTTATTTGAATTTCTACCTTCCTTTGGTCATTTTACTCACTTCTTGGTTCAATAAGCATGTGTGTGGCTTGATATTTTTTTGTTTCTTTGTTTTCCTTGTTTTCCATTTCTTTGGATTTCGTTCTCTCAATCCATTCTCTCTCACTATTCCAGGTTAGTGAATTTATACCACTTCATTTAAAATCTCTTATTTGCTTACTAGCCTAGTGCGGGATTGTGGGGGTTTTGTTTTCTATTTATTTTTTTGTTCCCTTTTGTTTTCTTGTTTGATTTTGTTTTGTTTTCTCAATTCGACTTTGGGCACTGCTCTGTGTGTTCCTCTATTTTTCATTTTTCATTTTTCATTTTTATTCTTGACTTTTTTGGGTTTTGTCATCCCGTTGAATTGAGTTTCTTTCTAGTGTGTCTTTCAATGTAATTTGTGATGTCATTATCATACATTAGACCTTGGGTTTCCCAAGGGTTGTTTCTATTTTGTTCCTTAGCACTTTCACAACTGATATCATTTGGGCATCAGATGTCATGAATACCCCTTACATAATCCATGGAAACATCTAAAGAGGTAAGGAGTATCTCTGATTCCTGACCCCCAATCATGCTTTAATAATTCACTTAAACTGTTAAAATTTTTGGACTTCGGCCATAGGATATGTCTCTTACCACTTTCTTATAGAGGTGGAAGTGGTAAATGGTATCCCTAATCTTTGATCCCCAACAAAACATTAAAAATTTAGCTAAGGCTTGTCAAGCTTCTAAAATAGCCTTTCAGAAATCAGATCTTAGACTTCCTTAGGTTTCCATTTGATTTGTGCCTTAGACATTTTAAAAAGGTCAAAACACATTTTGGGTCTTGAGAATTGAGAGTTTCCCTTATATCATACTTGAAAACATATGCAAAGGGTAAGATGAAACTCTGACATCCGATCCTCGATCCTTCCTTTATAACTTAGTGAAAATGTGATCATTACCTATGGATTTTGATAGTTAGAGGTGCCTCGTATCACTCTCTTATAGAGGTGAAAGAGGTAAATGGTATCCTTGATCCTCTATTCTCGATGACTTGCAAAACACTTAGAAAAATTTCTATTTTCAAACATGACCCTTTCACACTTCAGGTGTCGAGTGTACCATTTATACATTTCCTTATTGAGGTAGGAGGTATGATGGAACCTTGACTCTTGATGTCTGTGACAAGAATATTTTCCTTCATCAAATATTTGATAAGTGTCTCTTTCATTTATTGCACAATTCCAAGTGATGATTCAAATCAAAAGTGAAATCATTGGGTTATGAACTTGGTAGTAAGAGGTAAAGTGAAACTACGAACCCTAACCCTCAAAATCCTTTCGAACTTCTCTAGTTGAGAATACCATTTAAACAATGTTGATGTCAGTTAAAAAAGTAGTAGGTATCTTTGATCTCCAAATCTTGATGAGATAGAATCTTAACAAAGAGAATTCACCTTATGAGAAAGAGGTATAAGGGATACCCAATGCCCAAAAAGGTGAATAAAAGAAAACTAAACTCTTAAGTAAAAATGCTTACAGTAGAGGGTAAGGGGTAAGCCCGAAGGCTGATCCCTAAATCTTTTGTATAATTTCTTCTTGACAAGTTGTAACTTTGAGATGAAAAATAGATTGTCTAGCATGGCTTGTCTTGTAGGGTTTCTTTCCTCGACTATGTAAATGTTAATATGTGGTACTTGTGTTTGCAGAAAGGATGCCACCTAAGGATTCAAAAGAGATGAAATACCAATACAAATTTCATCATCCGCATTCTAATATGTTTTCCCCATATAATGAGATTGGAGACACTGACCTTGGACATGTCAACCTGGATGAGTTTAAGCAAAGGGTCAGTGACAATGGTGTCAAGACTTCAATGGCTAAAGCTCTTTCTAAGTCAAGATTGGTGGAATTTTTTTCTTTCTCAATTACAATTCAATATCTAGAACTATTATTGGCATGTTCCCAACATTACAATCACAAGACTCAGAAGTTCAAGGGGTCCAATGGAGAGATTGTATTGGATTTGAACCCTGAAATGATAGAGAGGCTTTCCAGAATTCATTTTCACACTGAATATGAAATAGTAGATATGAAGAAAGTAATCAAGTATTTTGACAACTCTCTAACTGATAGTTTGAATTAAATAAATAACTACTTATTGGAGAAGCCTAGAAATTTGGTTGCTAAATTGGAAAAGGTACAACAGGGGAGTGAATATAAAGAAGATGTCAAGGACCCGATTTTACTATTGAGATGGGTATTTAGATATCAAAATGATAAAGACTTTTACCCATGGATACTTAGATTTCTCAAGATCACCAATTCTCTCAATAAGAATAAAATTGATCGGGCTCATCTTATCAATGATGCCATCCATGAAAAAATGAGTAATTTTATTTCAACACACAAGTTTTACATGACCTCATACCTTGTTTATCTATTGGTTTCACAAACCTCATTCCTAGGACTCACTAGGGTGGGATATTTTGAGCCTAGAGAAGTAACTATTTACCATTGGGGGCAAGTTTTTGTCATTTTTGTGTTGTTAATGATAATTTCATTTATATGATAATTTAGGGTTTGGAGGGAGAATTTTCCAAGATGATCTCCAATGAAGACATGAAAGAGATTGGAGAAATTGTATACTGGTTTAACCAGTATAAGACATTCACCTAAATTAGGGTGGCAGGTTTTCACAAAATGTCATACAAGCTTCCTCAGTATCCATTGGATAAATTTCTATTGTTGGAAGTTTGTAGACATATTATAGAAGTACAACAACTTATTGTAGGTAAACATAAACATGGATATGGTTTTCTATTCAAATAGGAGTGTATTCTTGTGAAAACACACAAAATGTAGAGAATATAGAAATTGAGATGTCAAGATACAATTTATACTTGTACAATGATGACCGGGGAAGATTTAACCCCATTGGGAATATCAATAAAGTGATGGGTGCATACTTCATCCATGAGCCCAAGCTTGAAGATCATTAGGAAAAATATGAAGAGGAGATTGAAGTAAAAATGAGAGATTATTGTCAATTAGCAATATTTATAATGATACACTGCACAAAGGTTTGGACCCCCAAAGAACAATTAGAAGATGGAAAGGTTTTGGATCCTACTTATGCAGCCCAATTTTTTTTTGATATTCCAATTTTCAATGTGGATTTTTCTTTCAAAGAAAATGAAAAAATCAAGGATAGAGCTCAAGAGGTTGTGTCACACTCTCTTCATTGGTTGAAAATGTTTTTTTCCATGGATAAATTGCTAGAGAAGCCAAAATATATTGAGAAGAAGGAAGGAGAAACTTTAGCTAAAAAACTATGAAGAAAGAGTAGGTACAAACTACTAAGGAGGTACCTTCCTCTAGTGCCCCTACCACAAAGAAGAGATACAAGGGTGAACCTGATAAAGAAGCAGGGAAGAAATAAAATAAAGGAGTCCAATCAATATTTCTTTAGAAGAAGAAGAAGAAGAGCCATAAGAAGGTGAAAATTTATATCAAAGAAGGAGAACAAGGGAGGCCACCAAAGAAAGGGTAGCTCAATAAGAAATTGAAGAAACATACTCCTCGACTCCTCATAAACCACTACTGCCAACTCTCCCTCTATCACCAAAGGAAAAAATACCTATTCCATCATCTTAACCTCCACCACCAACTCCTCCCCTCCTGATAGGTGAACTACCTCTTGGAGAATTAGTTCTTGTTGAAGATTTTGTTGAAGAAGGGGATGCTGGGAAGGAGACTCCCAAGGAAATTGATGATGTGTTTCAAAATGTTCCACTTAATGTGAATGTTGAGGAAGTTTTTTTAAGAAGTAGATAAAGAAAAAGGGCATATGGATGAGCATATTGCTCAAGATAATTTGTTGAGACAACAAGAGGTTGGACAAGAGGTCAACCAAGAAGAAAACGCTACTAAGGAACTGCCTCAAATTGAAGGAGAAGTACATCAAGAAGGATCTCATGAATAAGGAATGAAGACTCAAGAGCTTGGTCAAGATGAACCAGAGGTGAATATTGATACTTCTCACAGCACAAGATCGACCTTCACTCCTCAAAGGGAAACATTTGTAGTTATACCATTTATGTTTGAATCAGACCATCCAGAAGAGATAAAGAACATATTAAGAAAATCCTGAGCCAAGCTTGAGTGTGTTATCAAAGGCCTTCTAGTACCCTAGAAGAATAAGATGGAAGAGGGATAGGATGATTTATACTATTTATATGGATGAGAAAGGTAATTAGATAGTTGATATAGTAGTCCCTTTGGTGGACAAAATGGAATCTGAAATGATGGTCGATAACTACCAAATCCAGGTGTGCAAACGAGAGATGGTGAGAAGAAATTATTGTATATGTTAGTTTTTTTATTCTAAAAATAATGCAAAAAAGGATGAAATACAAAAGAGGAGTTGAAGGCTCAAGTTAAACAGTTGATTACTTGCATTAATAATCTCATTGGCCTGGTAGATGATAAAGTAACTGAGTATGCACTCTAGGATGTGTTGAAGGGTAAAGTTAGATGCTCTGACCTAGATGGATGGATTCTAGCTATACATCAATGGAAAGAGAACTTATTGGAATTGGTGGACACAGTTTTGAATTAGCTAGTTAAATAATACCATTCAATTAGCGATGAAGATAGTAATACTCAACAACTTGCCTTGAGAATTCATGAATAATTTTTGGTATTGGTGGAGTAAATTCTAATCCTCCATCAGATCAATGAGACTCAATAAGAAATTTTCAAAGCTATTGTTATTACAGAGGGAGAACATGAGTTAATTCTTGTTTGGATAAGAGCAACAAAAGGTATGTGCCAAAATCTTGAATAAATGTAAAAATAAATTAAATATGATAGGATCCAAGCGGAAAAGGAAATGTGTGGCATCCACAAAGAAATAGACGACATGTGATGTAAATTTTGGGACGGTCCAGTATTGGTAAGAGAGCTCAAGAAGATGATTGAGGAACTACATAATTTAGTGTAGGGGTAGGTCATCCGGGAAGGAAATGACAAGATGGTCAACAAAAAGGTAAAGCTCCAATATGTTCAAGAGGAGTTGGAATATTTTTCCAAAATATAGCAACAAATGGAAAGAAACACACTCAACCAAAGATAAAAATTCAATTCCATAAAGGGCCATCAATGGAAAAAGGAATGAACTAGTGCCAACATGGATCGAGAATTTTTTAAAATAACTAAAGACAAGATGATGGTCGATGTTATCATTTGCTTGAATTATTTTGAAGTGTTTAATAATGTCAAGGATAATGCACTCTAGATCTATGCCAAAACTAAAGATGTTAAGTTTTGCATAAAAATTGCAATAAATGTTGATGCAAAATCATACTTCAAGATGCAAGGGAATAAAGGGTGCTAGAAATTTTGAATCTAGCAGTTACTATTAGCTAGGTTTTAGTTAATTTTCTTGCTTGTTTATGATTTCCTGAGTTTTAGCAAGTGAACTGAACTACAATTGGGGCACCTAGTTTGGCTTTATATTAATTTCAGTTTGACTTCAGTTAAAGACTCAAGTGTTGGAATTAGTTCTAGTTACCTTTTTATTAAGATCCACAATTATGGGAATCTATTTTCCTATATATTTTAAATTTTGGGTCATTGCAAAGGATCTAATCTCTTATGTAATTTCTATAACAAAAACAATAAAATAGCAATGTGGAGTTTACCTGTTGATTTTTGTGCAAAGAGCTTTATTATTCATCTAGGGATAACACCTATGTTGCATGCATTTGACTCTGGTGCAATGGCGATGGTATGAACATTTTATTTTAATCGCACTTGTCATTAAGATCTTGTCTGTAACCATGAAATTAATTAAGGTTTCTTCTTAGATCTATGCATGTTTGATGTCATTTTGGTTGTATGAAATCTAAAAATCTTGTGAATAATTTTATTTCCTTTGAATATAGTAGTGTTGTTAATTGTAAATGTGTGTGATGATATTTGCATTAATGATTGTTTTGGAAGATCTCATTTAAATGCATAGAAGTGATTAATGAAATGTTTATTATTGTTGTTTGATTAGAATAAGTTTACATTATTCCTTTTTACCCTACTTTTTTCATGTTATTTTATAAATAGTTTATACATTATGTGAAAGAGCAACAAAATTATTTCAAATCTACTATATTTTGAAATACAGTCTATTTTAAATTATTAAGATTATCCTTTTTGTGATTGCATATAACTTTCCAGTTATCTAAATTTCAGACCCCCTTGTAAAACTACATTGATCTCAAAATTGTGCTACCCATGTAGTCATGACCTAATAAAAAAGAAGATTAGATTAGTATTTACTGCTTTTCAAGATAGGCAATAAACCCATATTTCCTAGCACATTGTGTGTGACCAAAATTACCCTCAATAAAAACCCCATCCTAATCCCAATCATCTTTCATCCTAATCCATAATCCTAACTCCCAACCTATAATATGATTTGAAATATTCTAATCCAAAAACACTCTTCATCCTCATCCTAAATCTACATAATCCAATTCAAATCAAACAAATGTAAAACCTTAGGCAATCCTACTAAAATTTTACCACCCCATACTAATCCTATAATCACCTTATTCGAATCCATTCATCCTCCTTAATAAACTAAGCTAAACCCTTTCTTCTAATCCAAATCTTAAATCTAACCTTCATCCTAATTCTCACCTAATCCCTAATTCCAAATTTATCCAAAATCTAAGCTTAATCAATCCAAATTTGAGCTTAATAAGTCAGTCCCAAGATATTCGATACCAAAATAAATATAAAGATCTATTTTCACTCAAATCCAATAAAATCTCATTCCTTCATTCCCATCCTTGAGACCAAGAATCATGACTTTATTTTTCTTCAACAAATCCCCTCACCAAACAAAAAACTCATTTATTTATGATGATGAGGCTAGTCTTTTCAATCAAAAATAATACAATCCCCATGATGATAATGTGATCCTTGTGGTTTGAGAAGAAATACCTCCATCCTTAGATGACATTTCCTCAAAAAATCTTTTAGTAAGCTCTCATCCCCCATCCATCATCTCTCAAAACCATAAGCCTGCTAGCACAAAGTCCTCCACTAACTACAAAGACATCCTAGACTATCTCTTTAACCAAGATAAATATTCCATGGCTAGATACCTTCTAAAATTGGATTCAATCTTCCCCATTCCTTCAGTCCAAATATATCTTTGATTTCTCATCCTTCCCCTACCATTGACATGGGAAACTAATCCGCAATACGCAATCCTCCTTAACACTCATCCATATCCCAAATCACCATCTATACTTCCTATCCTCATCAAAATCGAAAATAAAATCTTAATACATCCACCTCCTATCCAATCCTTCATCCCCCAAACCTTTATAATGCAACCCATCCCAACCCAATCCTATTCCATCCACCTCTTATTCCAATCTTGCATTACCAAACTATTATAATACAATCATTCATCTCCTAAATCCTTTTAATCCACCTCATCCCAATTATTTTATGATTTCCTCCAATTACTATTCAAAAAGGACCTCAAGCACCACACATAGAGAAAGTTGTGTCATCTTGCCACATTGTTAATCACATGCCATCCATGATCATGGTTTTTAAACATGTGATCATTAATCCTAGACCCCTCAAATCCATTAAATACAACATCCATAAACAATGAAATCAAACTCTCATCCATGTGCACAACTCATAGTATCCCTCTATGAAATAATTACTAACATAAAATTTCACTCTTCCCTCATTTCACCCATTAAAATATACTTATGTTAAGAACTTGTTCAAAGAATTCCCACATATGTAATTTTATAAATCAATATCGTAACATCCCTTCTAATCCCTCTCATGATCCTATACCATCTTACGATCCAAACATCCCTACTACTCCCTCTAATGATCTCATCCCCTCTCAAGATCCAAAAGTTTGCATCCCACCTATCCATGAACCAAAATCCTATCAACTTGGTTCATCCAAATTCAATCTAGTCTCCTTGGATAAACTATCAACCCTACCACCCCTTATGCCCTCAAAATGGATTCATATATTATTTTAAAAATAACATTATCCTATTGGTAATCATATTTTTCAAAACACACATTACAAGGCAAAGGGTCGGGCCTTCATGAGAAACACATTCTAGAACCCATTCAAATAAATTAAAATCCAATATTTTGTGGCCTTGTATATAGATATCATGCTCAAGATGTTAGTAATCCATCTACCAATAATAATCACACTCCTTCCATCAATCACTATTCCCCATCTTCTAAATCCATTTTGGGCCCCTATGTCCCAAAATCTACTATCACATGTCCTTCATCTACTAAATACATTTTGGACCCTTATGTCCCAAAATCAAGTCCTACATCTTCCTCATCTATTTTGGCCCTTAACCCATAATCCATCATCCAAAATCTTGTCAATCCATCATTTATAATACCAAATTAGTATCAAGAAAAGCACACATCCTTGAACCTCTCCCAACATGTTCCCTTCATATCTCCTTCCATATTCTATCCAAAACAAAAAGATCCACACAAATCCAAGGATCACCATGTCCCAACAAAGTGACATGCTAAAGTAAATAAAAATTTTTTATAAAATTAAATTAAATCTAAAAGGACACAACACACCACCTAGAAATAATAAAAATTTATAGTCATGTGGATTCAAAAGAAAAAGGAAGTAATACATCTAGAATAAAATTCCAAACTGGCATCCAAATACTCTCATATGAAAGCTAAGCATTTGCATCCCCTATCCCCTAAGTTCACCATCTCATGTCCTCCATATCCTAAATCCATTTTGTTCCCTTATGTATCAAAATAAATTCATGCATCCCTTCCATCTATCTTGGTTCCTTACATCCCAAATTTTATCATCCTAACTCACCCATAAATCCACAAATCCAAAATATGCTTCTAATCCAAAGCTTCAACACCTATTATGGTGTGTGAAAATTTTGGCCCTAAAAAATTCCCTCACATTCCACCATCCATCCTCTCATCCACACATTTTATAGCATCCCATATATGACACAACATTGACCTACCATCACACCCCTTTTATCCAATATTTCACACAAATCCTTGATCCTTCCTCCATTTGTTTCATCTTGCTTGGAAGCATTCGCCAACATCTATGAGCAGCACAATAATCACCATAGTCCATAGAAACAATTATTTATTAAGGGGTACTATCCATAAAATTAGGCACTTGAGGAATTTTTTCATCTCCCTATCTTCCAAATTCACCTACCCAAATCCTTATCTTCCTCCCTTATCCAACTTTATCCATTTCATTCCAAAAGTCATAAAAGTTATAAGAAATCAAAAATTAAAGAGAAATAATTTATCCAATGATGAAAACCACTCCTTGTGGCACCTTAGGAAAGTACCATGATGAAAACTTGGCAAATAGGAATCATGCATAAAATCCCATCCATTAGCACCCTGCACTTGGGGACAAGCTTCTTCCAATTTATCTACTTCATCCATCCTATATACTCAGAATGTCTCATCCTATCCACTCCATCCAACCTCATTTTTATCTTGATAAGGATAGGGGTAAAATATCCAAGCATGCTTTAGATAATACAAAACTTACTTTCTCTTTAATTCCTTCAAATTATCCAAGTTGTAACCCATATAAAATGGGGCATTTCAATCCTATGTGATATAATCCTTGAATTTCCCTCCATTAATCCACCTATCTCCTATCCTACATTCAATATTTTGGTTTCTTTTTAATTCCCAACTGATTCTTGAAACTATCTAAATAACTTTCCAATTCTCATCCTCAAATGTTTCGATTTGGCCAATGAACAGGAGATTGATTAAACAATTTTGTCCTCTACACTTTAGGTTTTGCAAGACCTAGGAGGGTGATCCTTAACAATATCAAATGGATTTAAACTCTATACCAAGATATTGCTTAATATAAATATTCTCATAAAATATGCCAAGAATTACAAATATATCAAATCTAATTAGCAAGAATCTTGGTGACAATTAATTCACTAGCTCTGAGAATATGGATAAACCTTAAGAAATAAATTAAAACATTAATGGGAAATTGATTTGAAATATATTATTTGTGGGTAGGTAACCAACATTTACATTCAAATTACTGCCTTAAACCTGGGTAACAAAGTCAAAGAGAAACACAATTATATTTTGAACAACAAAATTTAAAAAACCTTTGTCAAAGCTTATATATCACTACCTTACAATTATATTATTTAGAATTTACAACCAATTATTATGAACAATCCTTGCATAAATTTAAATACAACAATTTAATCTATTACTTTAATGAAAGTTATAAACGAAAATTTTATTTTCCTAGATGTCTACGATGAATAGAAATGGTCCTTGATCAGTTTATATTCCTAAGAGTAATAAAGTATACATTTAGGAAACAATTTATTGTGAATTTTCACTATAAGTCCATATACTATGAGATTTGTATTGTTACCAAAAAATTACAATTTCTTTTGCATTTCTTCCCTAAAAGACCTAGATCGAACAGTACAGACCTAAAACATAAAATATTTTCTTGTAAAATCTAAGATCCTTTATAAATGGCTCTGAATTCCCTTTTATAGAAACAAGGGAGCAACAAGATTCAAGACATGGATATATGTCACATTTTTATTTGACAATATTGTCCTTAGGAACAGACAAAATAAGTTACAATAGTGTTGTAAAAAATAAAGAATATATCACTAAAAGACAAAATAGTTGCAAAGGTCATTGAAGAAGATATTATTTTGTTATGTAATGATGAGGCAAAATGGAGAAGGCATGTGTTTTTTTTTGTGCTTCTCCATCTACATTAAGAACGTATATTTTGGTAAAATCATTTGAGATGATGTTGACCATACCACAAAAGATAAAAAAGGAAATAGGAGAGGATAATTACTTGATATACTACTCTAACCATGAGCTATATTCCTCCTTAGTAGGCCATTGAAAGTCTAGCAAGTTTAGACCTTATTATGAGAATTATATATGGGATCAATTATAGCTCTTGTTTCCTTTGCAAAAATATCTAGATCAGACTCCAATTTAAATAAATCATCAATTGAAGTATTCAAGAGAGCTAAAATGGCTTGCAATTTGTGTAGATGTATACTAACAAGGAAGGGATTGTAATACCCCTCCGTTTTGCTTCTGGTTCATTTTGCTTTATGCTATGTTTGGGTTGCAACTACTTTGACACTGGACACATTTTGGTTATGATGTTTTGATCACTACTATTGAGCGATAGCTATTTTGGTGTGATGTGGTTATCTGGTTTTGTTTCACATGCTTTAATGGATTAATGATGTTAGTAGAGTTATCATGAGTTTTTATATGTGATTGATGATTATGACATTGATGTCAGTCTTTGATGAGTGTATTGGTGAAGAGGACAGGTTCACATCACTCACTTGCGAGCGCCCTACGAATCTGTGATTTCTTCTTCACGGTGTGTATTATATACTAGATATATATTATGTTGCTTACTCGATTGCAGGTTGCTGGTACATGACATCGACTCCACCTGGTTTCACAGGTCTGAGCGTGTCGATCCAACGGTTAAGTTGAATAGGAGATAGTAGCTAGGTAACATGTGTCAGGTCTACGCCCTAGCCTTAGTGTGTTGTCAGTCCTGATTATTGAGTCTGGTTTTACCTTATTTAATGTTATTTGATTTTGAAAATTGCTTACGTATTAAATGAATTCTTAGAATATTTGCATTGGTTGAAAGTGAAGGTTATTTTTATTAAATTAAAGTTATGCTTAGATGTTATGTTTAAAGTTTTAATAGAGTTTAATTCAATTAAATTTAAATTATTTGATTAATTAAATTTAATCTAAAAAGGTTGGATTTGGTTATTAAATAATTGAAATTAATTGATTAAGCCTCTTACATTGTATTAAATTAAATTAAATTAAAAGAAGTGAAAAAGAAATTGAAATGGTATTTTAAAGTCAAATTTGAGTTTTCTAAAATGAGAAATGAATTAGAATCTAAATTTAAATTTTGCATGCATTGTGAATTAGGGGGGATATTAGGTATTTTTGGATTTTAAGAGAGGGCATATTGTCATTTTTGAAAGGGAGTTTTGGGGGGAAAGATTTATTTTTGATAGGAAGAGGTTTCTGGGAAAAGTTGCACAGGGAAGGGTTTGAAGCATTTTTGTTTGATGGTAGAATTGTTGGAAAGATAATATATTTTGTTGAACAAGGTTGAGCTCTGGGATGGTTGCTAGCTAGGATCCGTTGCACTGCTGAAGAGGAACTGTTAGATCTATAGAGGAGGCTTTGCTTCAATATTTCTTCTTGTTTCCTGCAACTTCAAATACCAGGTTTTCCTGTTTATCTTGTAATTTATTATTCTTCGTTTTGTTTTTTAAAAATGATAGAAGTTGCAAATTTGTTGTTTGTTGAAACTGTTGATTGTGCTTCTTCATTTAGTTTTGCCTGTATGAAAATCTTACCCATTTGAGAAAACACCCAGATCTGTTATTTTCATATAACAAAACCCTCTATAGAAAAACCCTCTTTGAAATGCTCTAGATCTTTTTTGTTCTTCGTTATTTGCTTGAAAAGTGAAAGAAAGGGTTTTAAGAAAATTTAAATATAAATCTCTAAAATGGAAGAAGAGATTCTGAAAATTGTTTTATCAGATTTTGTTTTTGGATATTTTAAATGTTCTTCCCTATTCTACTTGTAAATTTTATTGTGTAAATATGTATATAAATATATATTACATCTATTATATTTTCGAATATATATACATGCAATATACATTTATAAATATATTTTGATCTTTTTATGTCATTGGGGAAGTATTAAAATTTTTGCCGCGATTTAAAATCACATGGCCATGCTTTTTTTCGCACAGAGGGTTACCACTGTTTGTATTTTTTTTTGTGTGTTTTATTTTTAAAGAAAAATAAATAAATTTACACAGTGGGCGGTGGCCATGACCCCACCGCCCATGGTCGGCCCTGGGGGTACGCAATACCCACTGGGCAGTGCGCCCACCGCTTGGGGGGACGCACTGTCCCGTGGGGACTATGGCCTCCCCTTGCCATTGCAGCTGGCTGTTGTACGTAGTACTGGCGGCGCAGGCTATGCACAGGGTATGAGGTACCGTCCATCGGATGAGTACCGTCCGGCCCTGTTGCACCTTTTTGCTTTTTCTTTTTTTATGATTTTTTTTTTTTATATATGTTTTTTTTTTGTTATTTATTTTTAGTTGTTTTTAAATTATTTTTATTTTATTTTATTGTTTATTATTATCATATTTTATTTTATTTGATATTTTTGTAATTTTTTTTTTTGTATATATTTAATTTTGTTTAAATTTCTTTGAATAGGTTATTATGTAGGATTAAATGGGATATTAGTTTTAGTATTGATATTTAATATTTATTATGGGGTGTTTTCATTTGTAAATCTATATAATTAATATCTTGTTTAGACATGAGGGTATGCTTCTATTTTGATGAGTAATTTTAGTTGAATCTAGTATTGCACCTGATTAGATTAAGTTGCAAAAATTATTTATTTAATGGAAATTTATTGCTCAATGTAAATTCTAGAATGATATTGTTCTAATTCCTATGAGAAGCATTAGTTAGGAATATGGATTTAGGATATCCAAAAATAGTAGTTTTTCACTGCAATGCATGAGTATATTGTCTCCTCTTTCTATTGAATGCTTTGGGAATGGGTGTTTGATATTTAGATTGTAAAGTCTTCCAGAGGGTGTGGGTCAATCCCTTGTTAAATTGTTGTTCGTCTTTTCCTTGGGTAATGTTACTAGTGTTTTGCTTCCTCCCTGTGTTGGGAGTGGATTTCTTTAGTGTTGCCTCCTAGAATAGGAGAGATTGCATTGTTCAGTCCTATAGCACCTGAGTTACCCCTTGGAGTCTAGATTTGAGTAGCGTGTTATCCATTAGAAGAGTGGCTTTTGTTAGGGGCCAGAGCCCAAAGAGGTAAACTGGGTAACCTTCAAAAGTATTTTTAATAAGTGATAATTAAATAATGTACTTAGATGATTAGGATGCATTCACATTAATCAAGATAAAGTAACCTCACTCACAGACACAAGGGCTCGTTTAGACTTGGGGTGAGTGAGAAGGCCTGGAATGGCAAGATCAACTATCTTGTCCTTACGAGAGGTAGTTGATCCCGCTTGAGTGAGTATGAGTGTCGGGATTCGATTGAGGCCACCAGGATTTTCGGAGCCTATGAAGAATGCCCAAAGGAGATCTCATGACTAACCTTGCGATGACACTCTGTCTAGGATAACATTGAGTTATGTTGTGTGTATGGATGCTTTAGCACACTTGATTATAATATGTCTGGAAGCAATGTAACCATAATTAGTGTTAGACTTTTATTGTGCATGTGTGGTTGAGTTAGTTTGAGCCAGTATGAGTCTGCCTTAGGTTAGAGGTAGTAGTTCTCGTCCTTGTTGTCTTGTTACTATCTCCTAGCATGGGGGGTGGGCCTTCAAGTACCACGTGGTAGGGAGTAACATGCACCAAAACCATTGGGTCCCCCTTGATCTTCTGCACCTGGTGGTGAGACATCTAGATGGACAGCTCACGGATATTGTTATTATTTCTTGTACCTTGTTTTTCAAATTGTAATGATATTGTTATACCCCTCTTGGATTGATGAGGTGGATCTTTGTAAATTGTAACTCATGTATTTATGACTCATTCTGGGAATGAGAATTGTAAACAGTTATTCATATGATGGTTTTATGCTATGGATGTTATCTTCATATCTTGTCATTTAATTATGTTGAATGAATGCTTTTATTTAAGTATTTAGATGCAATGAATCTTAGTGATGTATATTAATGGGAATTAAGTAATCTCAGTTGCATAACCCTAGGGGATGTTATCAGTTATAGGTGAACTTGTAGGCTTAATTCACTTTTTTTTTTAAAAAAAATTAGTTCATTTTTTTTTAGTAAATTGAAACTTCCTCTAGGGTTGCGTGGCAGGGCGTTACAGGGATAATGTCAACAAAATTTGATTTCCAAACATCCAAAGGCTTAATTATTCCAAAATTATCCAAAATTGAGGGCATGAATCCCTTTTCCATATTCTCAAACATATTCATCTTGCCCTTCTTTTTTGTATCCAATTTAGCCTAGAAATTTGAAACCTACCCTAACAAATCAATATGCTCAAGAATTTGTGCCAAGTTTTTGGGGGAATTATTCTCAAAAGAGCTCATTTTTCTAATCCATTTGATGGAGGTGGCCCTAAGAATCCAATTATTCATTTTTTTCTAGAAACTGGCATGTAGTTGCATATTCCTGACATATTCTTTCTACAAATTTTCATATGCCTTACAAGCACCCTCAAGTTTATGCAGGACACAAGAGAGCTTGTGGCTAAGTAGATCATCAATTATTCTCATGGCTAGATTCTTGGCTTCTTGTTTTACCACCTTTTCACTATCTTGATTTTTCTTCAATTGCTCCTTCATCTCTTTTATTTTTAGAGACAAATTCTCTCTATCCTAAGCCAAAAACTCATTTGATCCTAACTGAGGAGTTGGAGGAGAAGAAACTTGTGTCTAGGGTAACTAAGCTACCACTTTGTTGTACTCACTTTGTAGATTCAAATGAATTTCATGTAGCTTTCCATACTCAACATTTTGTCTTCTTACAATTACCTCACTGAACATTATAGTGTACACAACAAGGGATGTTGCCTAAGGAGTTGTCGTATCTGATAATATCTTTACAATCAAATTTCTCGATAATTCCTAGATTGATTCTACTACTCGAGGTTTATCAATTGTAGGGTTTGATGAGGGTGGAAAAGTCCTAATAATTTTACCTTTTGTTTTCATTTTTCCTCTACTTTTCCTACCTTCTTATCACTATTTTCCATAGGAAGTATAGATATTTGGTATAATGTAAGAGGAAATTAAAACAATTAGAAAATATCAATATCTATCAAAATGCTAATTATTTTGTGGATGAAATGGTTGGAGATAATTAAGGGAGATGTTAGAGCTATTGAGAATGTGGATGGGAGAAAATCAAGGAGATGTAAAAGCTATTAAGTTTAACCAGTTTATAAACTATTTTTGAAACGAAATTTGTTTAACTTGTTATATGTTTGTGGCTAGTGGCCATTATCTATTTTATGTCAAACTTATTTGGTTTGTTGGCCATAGGCCACAAAAAAACAATAACAAACTATATTAGTTATTGTTTAGTATAAATATGTGCAATTAGAAGACTTGATATATAGATTTTAATACAATAATAAACTGTTGTTTTTAATCGTGATATATTCTAGAAATTTTTTTGCATGCATGATTAGTTCGAAGTGGAACAAAGCTTACATTCTATCACCAGATGACCAAGGAGGTAGGGCCCACTAATTGATTTGTTCAATCAATTTTTCAGATTAGTTTTGGTGTGGTAACTATGTGTGATTTAATTTTTAAAGCATTTCCTTTTCTTTTCATAAATCTGGTTATTTATAGTTAATTGCAATTCAGTTTAAAAGTTGATTTCTTTCAACTATATATTGATGTGTTTATTCATAGTGCGAGAATTAAAACTCTGATTTGTGCAAACTGGAATTTATTATTGTTAGTGCATAATTTATGAAGTTTCTTTATTTTTTTCATTGCACTTTGTTCTACAATTTTTGCAAACACGCCCCACCAGAGGTGGGGACCCTCTTTTTCTTTTGCATCTTTGAACCTTGGCTTTGTCAATTTCAGTTTTTCTCTTCTTGGGAGGTTATTTGGGATTAATTCAAGACTTGGTTTGATGAAGGCAATATTTTGAGGCTCAAGGAGCTCTTCACTTGTCTTGAAAATTAGAAATGAGGATTTTGGAAGTGAATTTTTAATGTTATGTGTAAATATTTTTGCACCAATGGATAGAGGACGAAAAATTAGGCCAAGTTGCTTTTTGAACTTTTCAAAAATTCCTCCTAGAAAAATGTTATGAGGTTTAGGGGATTTTGACCTTGTTTGGAATTTTGAGATTTTCCTCTCTAAGCGAAAATCCCCAAAAATTTCTTCAGGCCCTCAAAATCTTGAAATTTATTTTTTTGGAAAATTCCTTCAAGCCCTCAAAAACCCAAAATTTTCCAAAATGAAATTTCTTTTTGGAAAATTCCTTCAAGCCCTCAAAACCTAAAATTTTCCAAAAATGGAAATTTCCTTTTTTGGAAAATTCCTTCAAGCCCTCAAAATCCCGAAATTTTCCAAAACTGGATTTTTTTTAAAAAATGGAATTTTGTTTGCCCGAAATGTGAGCTACTAATGATGATATCTATTTTTCAGGATTAAATAAATCAAAAAAGGGGGACTTGCGTATGGATTCATGCCAAGAGGGAAAATATGGAAAAATTCAACTCAAATATTAAAGTGGGGTCTACATAAGAATCTGTGCCACCAACTATATACCAATTGGAGAGGTGCATTTTAACAAGGAAAAACATGTGAAGCTGTATTTATTCTCCAATGAGGATTTTCTCAAAATTAATGTCATTGGGCCATGATGCACCTGAATGCAATTGATTGGATGATGATGTACCATGAGCTCCCAAATTAAATATAACAAATGGATGCTTCTAGAAGTGTAATTTATGTCATTGGATGAATTAAATCCTAGCCATTGATTCAAAATGTAATTTTCTATGAAAGGTCAGTGTCTTCTCATTTGTAAGGGGTTAGACTGGGTTAGAAGAGTTGATTAGTAGTTGTAGAAGACCAGAATTGGCAAGTAGATTTCAAAAATTAGCTGTAGGAAAGGAGAGAGACTAGAAATTGTTATGTAATGTTGGAGAAGTAATGCAACTGAGTTGTTGATTTGGAAAACTATGTATTTACCTTTGACAGTTTATGGTTTCTTGTTCTCAATTCTCAATGTTAAATGTTAGTTTTTAGTTCTTTCATGTCAATGGTGAAATGTTAATGATGTTGATCGATCTTTGGTCCATACTTTTAGATATTTTCTTATTGTAAGTTGCTATGTAAAGTTAGTCTAGGCCTTATTTTGTGCTAAGTTCAACTGTGGGTATTTGTTTACATTGAGCCATTTACTGGGTATGTGGATGAATTTTCATAGTCTGAAAATCTTCAGTTTCCTTAGAAGATTCCACCATTTCTACGAAGTTGTGGGCTTGTCCTTGATCAAGCAGAGATTGGTTTTATTGGGGATCTGTTCATTTGCAACATTCATCATTGTTGTGATTGATCTTAGGTGTTAGCATTAGGATCTTTCTGAAACCCTTATCTCTTTTGTTGTTTATTTTGAATCTAGGATAGTTTAAGGATTGAAAGCATCATTGTATTGCTACATCTAATGAATGTACACTTCCAACATTGTTCATTTGTAAGGCCTCTTGTGATTTCTAGCATTTTCACATTTATCACTCAGTTGTTTTGTTGCATTGTCAAGACCTGGCATTAGATACCTTGGCGTTATTTCTTTGCTGATAGATATTACCTTTCAAGAGAGATAGGTTATCATATTTTGTCTAAGTTGTTGTTGTGCATAAAACACCATCAAAACACTTCCTATCACAGTTCTTGGTGTAGTTCCTTTCACAAAAAATAAATAGAAAAGTTAAACCAAAATTATGATTAAATACTTGTTGTGTGAATTAGTTGCATTCATCCCCACTTAGTTCACTATTTTCAGCCCTTCGATATATAACCACAACAATTTTCATGAGCTTACGATCCCTAGATTGACATTTAATAACAAATTAAGGAAATCAATACAAAGTTTCCAAAAACTTATTCAATTGTGTTAATCCCATTTGAAAGAATTACAAGGATAATTTTCCCCATCTTTGATCCATAGTTTTTTCCAAATATTTTGGCATCGTTGCTGGGGAGAAGTGTTAAAGGCTTGTTAGTCTAGTGAATTGAGTTAGGACCAATACACTAAAGCAAAATTCTACGTGGCTGTCGATCTCTCCCAGGTAATTAACCTTATCTTTCTCTGTTATAAATCATATAGATGCATGAATCATAGTAGAGATAGTAAAGGGATATTTGTTAAGAAGGATATAGGAAGTAGTTCACAACAAGAAAACCCACAAAATGAATTAAAACCATTAATTGTGAACATTCCTTCCAAAAAGAAATTAGTTGAACTCGATATTGAAAAATGTGTCATTGAGTCCACTTTTGAGTCTCCTTCTATGTCCAACATGAGTTGCTTGAAGATTCATTTAAAAAGGTTGCTAAGATATTTCAAGAATCTTATGAGATCCAAAGTGGTAAGACCCCAAGATACCTTAAGCCATTCACATCTTTCTACACCCCTTGGGCATTTAGAACCATGCACAACAAAAACAACAACAACAACAATGAGAGAGAATTGGCCAACACCAACCCTGTTACCTTTGAGTTTCCCATTGCACATCCAAAGGAGGATGCCCCCATGAAGAACATATCTCACTCTGCCTTACCTATTTTTTGAGGTCTTTCTATGGAAGACCCTGATATGTTTCCTTTTAAATTTGATATTTTATGTCATATTTACAACTATCACAATGATGCACATAAAGTTAAACTATTTATGGATACTGTGAAGGATGCACCATTGTGATGGTTTATGGGACTAGGACGTGAAACCATCCATAGCTGTGACAACATGAAGACAAAGTTCTTGTAAAAATACCAAGAATACTACAAGACCAAGGAAATTTGATACGATATATTCCACATCATAGAACGTGAAGAAGAGACCTTAGAATATTATCTAGAGCATTTTCTATTTAGTCTCCAAAGAACTAGGAAAATAGGGTTAACCAATGACACCATAAAAATTCTCTTTCTTAGGGGGATTATGGGTGAATGTTTGGATATTTTGAATCTTATGGGTGGATGATATATTTCTAAATTGAATTTTGATGATATTTCTAATGTGTGCAAGAACTATTCAAGGTCCACCTATTCAGTACGAGGGTGCACCAAGAAGCATGTATCTTATGGAGGAACCTGAGGTGTCACAAAAAGAGAATTAGGTACATTGCTCAAAGACCTCAAGACTGATCTATTGAGTCACATGGGTAAACAAATCGATACCTTTTATACATGAAAGAAGTAGGAGGTTTAAAAATTCCTTGATGTCTTTTGTCCTATTTTTTGTAAAAGGCATAGTAGTGAAGAGTGTCTCTACATCAAAACAAAAATCCCCTCTTTAGAAGATTCTAGTAAGAACACCATTCTAAGACACCTTCCTGTAGACATGACTAAAGTAGAATACACAAAAGATCATATTTACCTTATGGCTCAAAGGAGGCCTTGGAAACCATGAGGAATTCCCCTAACTAATTATCATACATCACATTCAAGTCCTTATCCTTATCAAAAAAATCCTTTTCCAAATCAACCTAGATGGTTTGGAGGTTGGCAACAACCTCCACACTATTCCCAGTGGACACAAAAATACCCACATGATCCACAATCATGGAAAGCATGGTTAGCACCCCCACCAACATATCCACAATATCAATTATACCCTCCATATCCACCACTGTCAGCAATAAATCCTTATCATTAGTCACAAAAACTCTTACCACCTATTCCATCATCATCTAATCAACCATCTAGTTCAACCCAACCACCAAAAGCAATGCATATGCTTGCACAACCATCACCCAATCTGAATAATAAGGTGGCTCAACCAGTTTACAACAATGAGATGGAAGGATAACCGACCTAGCCTATCAATACACTAGAAATTGATGGTGTACAACTGCGATAAGGAAAGAATCTTTAGGGGCCAACTATCACAAAGGTAGAAGATTCTCCAATAGAACTAGAAGAAGAAGAACCAAGGCCCCCATTTCCTGATAGGCTTCAAGAACAACCAAAACAACAAAAACCATCTCAATCAGGTTTTGATTTCATGAAGGAATTAATAAATTTTAACAATAAACTCCCCCTTTTGTAGGCCATTCGAGATGTTCCATTGTATATGAGAGCAGTTAAAGAACTATGTGGGAGAAAACAACAAAAGAAAAAATACCCCAAGACAATGTAAGTTATTAGACAACTTGCAGATTTGATGTTGGGAAAGATTTTTATTCCTAAGTATGAGGATCCTGGGAACCCAATGATAAATGTATGTATTGGAAATATGGTCATCCCAAATACACTTGTGTAGTGACAAATGAGACTAAGGAGAAACTATCCCTTCAAGGACTGAGACCTGCTCCAATGGTCTTACAAATGGAAAATCATTCCCTTGTAAAGCCAGAAGGTATGATTGAAGACATTATTATTTTTGTTGAGTCTTAGGAATATCCCATATATTTTATGATTTTACAACCAAAGATTAAGTTGGGGGGATACCCCTTAATTTTAGGTAGACCTTGGTTAGCCGTAGCTAATGCTTTTATTAATTGCAGGTCTAGGAATATGGCAATTTCAAATGGAGAACAAATGAAGCAACTGACATTGTACCCTCCAACACAACATTTTTTAGAAATAGATGATCCCTTGTGGATCAATAGTGATTTAGATGAATATTTTCCTATTTTGAAAATTGATCAAAGTAGAGAATTTGAGTAAATTTTAGAAGACAATGTTCTTAATAATTTCTTTCAAAATCACTATTTGTGTGATAATGTTTTAGAAAGAATTATTTTTCCTTCGAGTATAAGTGACAATTTCCCATTTAGGAATTTTCCATTAGTTAGTAATACATAATCTATTCAACATTTCATTACTTTGCATCAGTTATTACCACACACTTGTATATATAGTCCATTCTTAGTATCTAAGAATTTTGATCCATCCTTATCTACTTTCCAATTGCTTGTTGTACATACTCCTATCCAATCTCAAGCTATGGAATTTTTACCTCAAAAAATGCTTAATAAAAATCTCAACTTGAGCCCCTCACAGTTAGAAGATATCATTGCTATGTTGTGTTCCCATAAATATTTCTTTTCTTGGGATTAACAGGATATGAGAGGTATACACCCTCCTACTTGCACACATCATATATATATAGAGGATAAAAATAGACCTATAAGATAACCACAACGGAGATTGAACCTTGTCCTATGAGAAATTTTTAAATATGAACTACAAAAGTTACTTAGCGTAGGATTAATTTATCCTATCTTTGATAGAAAATGGGTGTCACCCCTTGTGGTATTTCACTAAAATAATGGGAAGTGGCGAATATGCACAGACTATAGAGCCCTTAATAAGGCTACCAAGAAAGACCATTTTCCACTACCCTTTATTGATCAAGTCCTAGATACCCTTGCTAGAAAGAAATTATTTTCCTTCCTTGACGGATTCAATGGTTACAATCATATCCATATATCCCTAGAGGACTAAGACAAGACCACTTTTACTTGTCCATGGGGTACATTTTCTTATAATGTATTACCTTTTGGGTTATGTAATGCTCTTACTACCTTCCAGCGGACTATCTTAAGTATTTTTGTAGATTTGATTCATGATTGTGTGGAAGTGTACATGGATTATTTTATTCTTTATGGAGATGCGTATGAGGAAGAAAAGGTTCTTAAAATATGCATTGATACAAATCTTTCTTTGAGTCATGAAAAATGTTGCATCTTAATGACTGAAGGTATTGTCTAAGGACATTATATTTCTACAAAAGGAATTGAGGCAGATCCCAAAAAGGTAAAGGTAATTCAAGACTTACCTATGCCTACTTCTCAGAAAGATGCTTGTAGTTTTTTAGGTCATGCTGGATATTATAGAAGATTTATTCAAAATTTCAGTAAAATTTCCTTGGCTCTTTTCCTTTTTCTAGGTAAAGAAGTTGATTTTTCATGGACACGAGAATTCCAACAAGCTTATAACTACACCAGTTTTACGAGGACCCAATTGGGAATTTCCATTCCACATCTATATTGATGCTTCAAATAATTTCATGGGAGCAGTACTTGGAAAAAAGGAAGATTCCTTTTTATTCCATTTATTATTTCAATAATAATTTTACTAGTGCAGAGGTAAATTAGATTGTAACTAATAAAAATAATTTGGTTGTAGTCTATGTGGTAAATAATTTTTTCCATTATATAATTGGGCATAAATTTTTTATACATATGGATCATTATACTATAAGATTCTTAATGAATAGTCCAGTAGTCATAGGATGAGTGATTTGGTGGTTGCTCTTTTTGCAAGAATTCAATATCACTATTCTTGACAAACCAGGGCATGAAAAGTAGTTGTTAACTTTCTATCTAGATTGCAGTGTGATAATGAACCAATCCATGTGGACGACGCTTTCCCACATGAACATAGTTTTTCCATTTTGGTAAAACTCACATTGTTTTCTGATATTGCTAATTATCTTGTCACATGTAGATTTCCACCCCACTTTTCTCCAAGAGACTGATGAAACCTTGTAGGACTTTGTGGAAAATATAGTTGGATTAATGGTTTACTTTTTCATACTGGGATTGATAATGTTATGCACCGATGTGTTGCAGAGGAGGATGTCTTTGACATACTCCACGCTTGCCTTTCTGAGCCTTGTGGAGGACACTTTATAGCACAATGAACTACTAACAAGTTTTGAGTGCAGGTATTATTAGCCAACAATCCATAAGGATTATAAAATATATGTTCAACATTGTGATATTTTTTGGCATATGGGCCAATCCACACATTTCGATAAAATTCCTTTACACCCATAGTTATAAATTGAACCCTTTGAGAAATGGGGTTTGGATTTCATAGGACCAATTAATCCTCCTTCTAGGGATAAAGAGTACATTTTGGTCTGTACTGATTATGTACCTAATTGGGTAGAAGTAGTATCTTTAAAACATGTTAGAGATAAAAAAGTTTCTAACTTCTTATATTCTAAAATTTTTACCAGGTATGACATCCCACGATATATTGCTATAGACTAGGGACCACATTTCACATCCGATTTGGTTACAAATTTGGTTCGGGAATATGAAATCAAACACTGAAAGTCTTCTCTATACCATCCACAAGCCAATGGGAAAGTGGAGGTGACCAATTGGGAGTTCAAAAATATCTTCATAGATACTATGGAATTACACAAGAAGGATTAGTTTGATAGACATCTTGAAGTAGTTTTGGCCTACCGGATGACTTGGAAGACAACCATTATCTTGACACCATATGAGCTTGTTTACGGAAAAAAGGTTGTTTTTCCCATTGAGTTTGAAGTGAATACTCTCTACACTACTCTTCAACTAGGGATGGGTATTACTAAAGCCTAGAAAGAATGAATCAATCAAATGCATTCTTTGGATGAAATGTGTCAGCAAGCACTTTTTCATGTGGAGATGGTACAACAACAACAAACACAATAGCATGACTTCTTTATTTGTCAGTGAACATTTCAACCTGGTGACTAGGTGTTACTCTATGACTCCTGATTCTAGGAATTCATAGGAAAATTCCATACATGATGGATCGGTTCCTATGAGATCAAGAATGTTTCTAATAATGGTGTTGTTAAGTTATGCATTGTGGACTCAGAATGTATGGCTTTCATTGTTAATAGGCACCATTTGAAGCTATACAAACAACCCCTTTCAAAAGAAACATTTGTTTGTACTGTGACAAAGGAACTCACTCTTGTTCCTATCACCTCTCCAAAATAAGATTAAAAAAAATCAATAAAAGATCCAACAATGAAAACCTTCAGGCATTGTTGGCCAGTTAGTATCTGAAAACTGTATTCTAGTGAATACTAACTGCTATATAATATTAGAGGTGAAAATTGGTTTTTTGGAATCTCTACATGGTGATGGGGTGAAAACTGGGATGCCAATGGTCCATCATCATAAAAAAATAAAAAATAAAAAAAATACAAGGAGCGAGATTTTAATCATTTATGTGATAGGAATTTATGGGGGTTCGTTGTTCCTATCGCTACTTATTCTATGGTGTAACAAGATTGCTTCTTCAATTCTAACATCTCAAGATGAATTTCCATCCTCCTGATGTTCTTTTTAGCGAAATCCCTCCACCATAATTTCAGCTTCATGTTCCTTTTCGCCTCACCAATTGTATTAGAAACTCTTTCCTAGCATCCTATGGCTAGGACCTTCTGCATGTTTGTTCCAAATCCTATGATTTTGATCATGCTTCCTTTGCAATGGCTAATGTCATCCTATGGAGAGGAAATTTTTTCTTGTTCTTGTCCCCATCTTTTTTTGTGCCACCATCATCCATTTGGTTGCCACCTGTACTTCACCACATTTCCACATTATGACCAATTTTCATTTCTTCTCTCATTAGCAATACATGCAAATTGTCCACATTGGCATTCTTAAATGTTTTCAGTTGTGATTCATCCTCTCACATGGTCGTTGCATTACCCATTTGATGAACTACTAAATTTTCTTGTGTTGATTCAGATTTGTTCTTCACAATTTGTGTGGCCACCTCAACTTTTGTATTCCATTCTTATTGGTGACATGACTCACGAGCAGTATTGGTATTGGTATTTTTGAAATTTTTTATTTTCTTTTACATTTATTAAATATTCATATTTCTTATTAATAATAGTGATATGACTCTTGGATGGTTCATAATTAAGTTGGGGGAGGGAAAGTCACCATACCATTCAAGCCTTACCATTTTATTCATATTATACGTCATCTCTTTCATCATGAAAACTCAGTACTCCACCTTCACCGTACCCATAATAATTCTACACTCTTTTCCATAACTCCATCCCTAACCAACATTTTTACTACTTTTTAAATATCCTTTCACTAATTTTGGTAAGCATTTTTTGTCCTACAGGTAACCATTTTGGTTTTGTTACTGTTAATTGTTATTGTTAATCCCTCTCCACTCTATTACTGTTACGGCTTCCTAGTAAACCCATACCATTGCTAAAGACTAACGTCCCCATCATGAACCTACTTCCATGGAGGAATTAAGGGCTCATAGAAATAAGGAGGTTTATCAGGTGTTCAAATAGGCACAATGGGATGTTTATTTCAAGAAATTAAGGGGGTTTGATAAGTGGTTTGCCTAGGAATTTGCATTGTTTTGATGGAAATCAAGTTTCTATTTGGGGTGTGCAATTCAATGTAACTATTTAATTTATAGTGGATGTAACTAGGTTACCAACGACTAGTGAGAAATACTTTCCAAGCAGCAAAAAGAAGGTTGTGGACCTGCAACCTATGAGAAAGACATTTCTGAAAAGAGGAGAATCTGTTAAGATGGTTCATGTACAGGGTACTAAATTAGCTTCATTAACAAGGATTTGGAGAGGTGTGACAAATTTCATAATTCAGTACATCACCTATGAAGGGAGCTATGTGTATGTGTTTCCTTAGCATTTTTGGTTAATGTTACATTTGAGGAAAAACTAGTTATTCAATGTACCCTATTTTCTATTTTGCTCACCATGGGTTATTCCAATTGTTTATCATCCACATATTAAAAAGGATTTCTCCCTTGAGTGATTGGGATTCATTTTTCAATATAAATGATGATACTAAGTCTGAAGAGTCAAAAAATGAAACCTACTCGGATGATTCTCCCAGTGAAAACTCTTTTTCTGACAAAGAAACCCTTCCTGGCACATCCAAAGAATGTTTTGAAGGAAACCGAGACCCTAGTGTAAGACCTAGTCTTTCAAAGAGAAAATCCTTTGAAAAATCATCTAAAAATTCCTCAGTTTTAACTATTAGAGAAACCAAGACCTCAAGTGTTTAAT
Source organism: Sequoiadendron giganteum (assembly GCA_007115665.2). Taxonomy (NCBI): domain Eukaryota; kingdom Viridiplantae; phylum Streptophyta; class Pinopsida; order Cupressales; family Cupressaceae; genus Sequoiadendron; species Sequoiadendron giganteum. Next base: position 30,430,445 of record CM021101.1, read on the forward strand.
CTGCTAAGGTTTCAAGGTCATCTACCAAATCACCCATAGGAAAACAAACCTTTTCTATTGAGTGTCAAAAAGATTCGTATTCTGAGCCTTCTCATGATAGGAATAAAAATAAATAAAAGACTTCAACCAGCCCTATGAGCGGATTGGATGATTTGGCCAATGTAGCCAGTCATATGAATAGTCCAAAAGAAAATAACCCTGATTCAGACCTAGAAGTCCTATCTGAATTCTTAAAAAAATAGGGTAAATTCAACAAAGAAGGTAGGTGGAAAAAAAGGAGGAATACACAAGAAGCATGAAAAATAAAGTCTTACATCCCTGAGACAATCACCATTCAAGATGATCAGGAACCTGAGGTTTCAATTGCTAAAGATTCCCTCACAAAAGAACCCTTAGTTGAGCAAGAGGAAAATGCCCCATTTGAGCCACAATGTCCTTCTCCAATGCATCAGAATGTTGAGGAACAAGTAGATGGGGCTAATACGGAATGAAAGGAAATAACACAAGTAGACAAAATAGAGGAACAAGAAAGACATGAAAGTCCACCTCCTCTTGATACCCAAGTTGATGAAGGAAATTTGATGATAGTCAAGTGTGTATAATTGGAACAAAATGATGACAAATAATTTCTTAGCCAAGATGATCAAGAGGCTAAAGAAGAATTTGAAGAAAATGAAATCATCTCAAAACAAATTAAGGACTTGCAAGGATCAATTGAAAAGTTGAAGGAGGAAAATCAAGAATTGCATATTCAGATTCAGCAAGCCAACTCTTCCTCTCATTTACAGAAAATAGAAATTCAAATATTGAAAACAAATTCGGATCAAGCAATAGTTTTCAAGGAACCCATCAATGAACATGAGCAAAAAAATTGGGAGTTGAAGTAGAAATGGACTGAAGAAATTAATGGTGCTCTGCAGAGACTAATTGGTTTGTGATTCTTTCTTTTGCATGAGGACATGCAAAAACATCAACCAGAGGAAATGATGAGCATGGAAAATTCCTAATAATTTTACCTTTTGTTTGCCTTTTTCCATTACTTTTCTTACCTTCCTATCACTATTTTCCATAGGAAGTATAGATATTTGGTATAATGTAAGAGGAAATTAAAATAATTAGAAAATATCAATATCTATCAAAATGCTAATTATTTTGTGGATGAAATGGTTGGAGATAATTAAGGGAGATGTTAGAGTTGTTGAGAACGTGGATGGGAGAAAAGCAAGGAGATGTTAAAGCTGTTAAGTTTAACCGATTTATAAACTATTTTTGAAACAAAAATTTTTAACCTTGTTATACGTTTGTGGCCAGTGGCCATTATCTATTTTATGTTGAAATTATTTGGTTTTTTGGCCATGGGCCACAAAAAAATCATAACAAACTTTATCGGTGCTTGTTTAGTATAAATATGTGCAATCAAAAGACTTGATCTATATATTTTAATATAATAATAAACTGTTGTTTTTTGAATCATGATACATTCTAGTAAATTCTATGTATCCATGATTAGTTCGAATTAAAACAAAGTTTACATTCTATCACTAGATGACCAAGGAGGCAAGGCCCACTACTTAATTTGTCCGATGACTTTTCTAGATTAGTTTTGGTGTGGTAACTAAGTGTGATTTAATCTTTAATGCATTTCCTTTTCTTTTCATAAATCTAGTTATTCACAGTTAATTGCAATTCAATTTAAAAGTTGACTTTTTTAATGATCTGTTGATGTGTTTATTCATAGTGTGAGAATTAAAACTCTAATTTATGCAAACTGGAATTTATTACTATTAGTGTATAATTTATAAAGTTTATTTATTTTTTCACTGCACTTCTTTATTAGAAACCCTAGATTAGACATGCAAACCTAAACACCTTCTACAGAAGAGAAAATATCAAAAAAGTAGAGCTTTGCATGAAATGTGCAAATTGATCATATTCAGAATTAAGAAATTACAATAAGAGAATTGCTTTATAAAAGAAATGTATGCAACCCTAATTTTGACCTAAAAATAGCTCAACTAAATAAAGCTTACTTATTAATTAAGTAAACTAATTATTACCTAAGCAAAAACTAAGTAAAGTTATGCAAGTGTAATTAAATATTAATTACACTAACACCCCCCCATAAGTGCAACTTAGGGAGACTAAAAAAGCATGCACCTAAAAACTAAGATGAATGTAAGAAAGCATGAATGGGTCCCGACAACTAGGCCTGATCAGGTACCCATGTACAAATGCAATAATGAGGTAGAGAAGGAAAACCCAATGGGACAACCCCCCGTATAATGAGATGGTTGTTGCTAAGAAGCATTGGAAGAACTCTATGGAGTAACACTGGAACCAAAATATGGAAAACAAGGAAAGATACTTTGTCTACTACTGAAACTGGATGAGAGTCACTGATTGACTTAAGGAATCATGATAAAAGCAACAGTAGACCCGATGCCACAAAATACTCAAACACTCCAAACTGGAACAACCCTGGAATCCATAAAGCAATAGTAGATGATATGATGATGATAGAATCTGGAAGCCGTGAATCTCGATGTCGATGTCAAAAATAAGACTGAAACTCTTCCATGGGAAAAAGTACCATAAATACTCTGGAACATTAACCACAAATGTAGTGGCCCTCAAACTAAGATGGATCCAATGTGGATCATTTACCATAGGCTCTCAATCTAAAGTGTGAACCGATATGAATCTGATATGTGTCAATCTAAGACAAAAAATGTGGCCAAAAGAAACTAAAAAAATAGATTACAACCCATGTGAGTTGCCATCAAAATACAATGAAGATTATTATGCAAGAAACCCCCTTGATGGAACTTTATATCAGTTCATTTATTACAATACCCAATGATTGTAAAAGGAGAGAATTCCTAAACATGCATAAACAAAAAATTTAAAAAGACCTCAGATTTGTGTAGAGGACTGAACCAGCTTTCCAATGCCACAATAATGGTGAAAAAAGGATCACCGAGTCAAAAGATATGCCCTTCGGAGTGAAAACAACAACATCTGAGTTCAAGGACCTGAAAAATAAAACTAGAGAAAAATCAGAGAAAACTATCTTCACAACTATATTGGTGTCAGAATCCTCTTTCCAACGGTATCTCGTTTGTGAAAAAAGGACACCATACCCAAAAGTTACGCCCGATTTTGTAAAAGTGCTCCAATTTGGCCAATAAGGCCTACAGACAGCCCAGGGGGCTAAAACAAATTTGGCCCCTGGTCCTGTGTGTGACCAGGGGCTGGTAGATAGGGGGCTAGGGTGAAGCCCCTAGTCCTCCATATGACCGATGGGTGTCTGCAGGAAGCGGCCAGGGGCTAGGCACATAGCGCCCAGTCCCCCATAGGACCGTGGGCTCTGTCTGCGGGGGTTGGAAGGAGGCCGGTGGCGGTGGAAGGGAGAGCCACCGGCAATGGTGGCAGACTGGTGGTGATGAACTGCAACACTAGAGGTGCAGAAACCAATGCTGGTTTTGATCTTTTTTTTATTTTTTGTGTCATTTTCACCTCGAAATGCATGTTGGTGAGGCCGTGCGGCCTCCCTGGCAAATTCTTTTTGCCTTCCGGATCAACATCACCAAAATTGACAAAACAAAGGGCGATCTTAGGGTTTTGGGGTGCTGCGAGTGCGATGGCAGTGTCCATTTTGCTCCAAGATGCTCCAAAAAATAAGCTACCTCTAGAGCTTGCAAAAAACCATTGTACTTAAAACCCTCATAGATCTGGCAAATCATGACCAAAATCTGCAAAACAAAAGTCATTCCTGACATTTTTCAGTGCTCTGAATCTAATGGTGGTGCCCAATCTGATCCAAGACACTACATAAATGAACTCAAGGCATGATACCCTTGAGGAACCCTGAACGAACTCTACAATGGTTTTCTCCAGAATTTGGGAAGGGGTTGCATATCAAGGCTCTAATACCATGTTAAAAACCCTAGATCTGACATGCAAACCTAAACACCTTCTACATAAGAGAAAACATCAAAAAAGCAGAGCTTTGCATGAAATGTGCAAATTGATAATATTCATAATTAAGAAATTACAATAAGAGAATTGCTTTATAAAAGCAATGTATGCAACCCTAATGTTGACCTAAAAATAGCTCAACTAAATAAAGCTTACTTATTAATTAAGTAAACTAATTATTACCTAAGCAAAACCTAAGTAAAGTTATGCAAGTGTAATTAAATATTAATTACACTAACATTCTTGTCATAGTTCCTAGTGTAGTTCCTGTTATAAAATAGAAACAAAAAGGTTAAACCAAATTTTTGATTAAATACTTATGTGAACTAGTTTCATTCATCCCCACTTAGTTCACTATTTTCAACCCTTCAGTATATAGCCACAACACTTTTCATGAGCTTACAATCCCTGAATTGAAATTTAGGAATAAACTGAGGAAATCAATAAAAAAATTTCAAAAATTGAAGCAATTGTGTTAAGCCCATTTGAAAGAATTACAAGGATAATTTTCCCCAACTTTGATCCACAATTATGTCCAAATAGGTGTCATTACCCATATTGCCATGGTTTCTAACTTTGGACTGAAACCGGAACCAAAGTAGACTTGTTTGACATGCTCATCTAAAGTGAATGCCTCCTCATTTTAATTCCTTATTATATCTAGGGCAATGGTTGAATCAATGTCCCACTCAGGAATAAGAGAAAATCACTCTCTTACAAGTCTCCTTCCTTCCTCTAGAGTGATCTTTCTAGCATAAAAGTCTATTTATTTTAGGACTTGTTGAGTAACCTCGTCATATTTTGAGGGGTGAACTCCCCCTTTATCCTTATTTAACTTTTTTTAGAACTCTTCTCTTTTAATTCTCGTGATAAAATCTTTGAATTCCTTGGAAGCCACAAAGCTATCATCAGTCATGAGTTGACTATAGGCCAAGGATCTTACATCATTAGTAATAACACTTGGATCATCAAGATCCAATACAAGCCTACTTGCAGATACCTGCACATCATCTTGATCAGCTGGTGGAGGGAAGTTTTGTTCAACTTATTCATCACTAGGCATATTTTTAGCAACATCCTTTTCTTCGGGTCTACTCTCTGTCATTTCCTTAGGATTTATTGAGTAATCAACTAATAGCTACATATCAATTTATACCTTAGGGGCCACCACTTGGTGCATTTTTTATTGAGCAAGCATGACCTATTTTTGGACTAGTTGTTTAGTCCCTTTATCACTAGGCCTCTTTTCCAATGGGCACTTATTAATAAAAGAAAAGTCATCAAAATTGTTAAGAAATTTCAACATCCTTTCAAAAGGATTTGATATGTCTGAAAAGGCACCTTTGTAAGAGGGATTCCTAAATTTTCTTTTCTCCTCTATTTTCCCAATAAAAACCCATTGCTTCTTCATTTCCTTAATTAGTTCATCCATCAAAAGGTTCTTGATCACATCATCAAAATTACTGAACTTGTGATAGTAGGGGGACCATCCTACTTTCAGCCTCATTTTATTTATGTAGTGCTCAAGATCACAATTGTTTGCATCATTAACCTTCATTATATATCCTTGCAAAATAGATGGAAAAACCTCTAATCCTTCCTTTTCTATAATTGTGAAATCAGATAAATGCATCCCAGTAGGGATGTGAGACCCTTTCTTGATTGATTTGAAATGAAACTTATTAGATTCATCAACTACTACATAATTTCCATGACTGTCATTCTATAAACAACTTTGGGTAGATAATGAGGTTGCATTGAGGTACCATAAACTCTAAATATTGTGCAATTGGTGTGTAGGTACCAATTTCCCCAGTTATGATCAACCTCTTTTTCTGGATCAAATTCTAAAGGCCTAAGGAACTTGATCACTTTCTCAGATATTCTACTTTTTGGTTGAATGCCCAGATTTTTGAAAATATCCCACACAAAAATGTTTTCAAAGGATGAGTAGTTTGCAGAAGGGTAGTGAGATTCCCAGATATATATTTGCATTTGGATAGGTAGTTTGTTTCCATCTTCATCAGTCATATTCAAATTCAAAGGATTTCTCCATATTTTTTCTCCACTAAATAATATTAAGTGGCATGGTAAGGAATACCACTTAAAATACAATCCAGCCTTGGGGTATTTTAAATTCCTCAACTTCTTATGAATACCCTCAACCATGTATGAAGAAAAATAAAAAATGTTCAAATCTTTGTGTTGAATATCAACAACAAGAATCATCATGTAGACTAGAATTTGAACCTTATAATATTCTCTTAATTATTGGCACAAGGCAAATTGTGTGTTTATGAAATATTCCTCAAAGATGTCGAAATCAAAAGGTTCAACCTCATCCTTAGAAAATTTTACCATTTTTCTATCCTTTACCCTCCTCCTATGTTGTGGAAACCACATAACTCTAAAACTATTCTTATACTTTTCCCATTATTTTTTTAGGGATCTAAAATCTATACCAATATTTTCTACAACATTCAAATCAATGGTGTTCACAATAGCTTGCCTTGAAATTTCTAATAATGAGGCTCCATTTTCACTCTTAATGGCCCTATTTTTTGCATCATAACTCTATGATAGGGCTTTCATTAGGTAAATATTGATAAATAAATTTGGAACCACTAATTTTCACAAATATTGAGTCCATAGATTTGAAATTAGTCTATCAAATCTTCTCCTTTTGTATCCATATTCTAATAGATTCCAACCATGTTGAGGAATAATTGCATCTTTGATTTGGTATGCCTTGAAAATTAGCATGTTTGTTAAGATACCCATACCCTAGACATGCTTGAAACTTTTTTTTAACCCAAGTAATTGTTTCATTATGTCATCCTCCATAAACCTCTTAATTCCTCTAGATTTTGTAGTTGATTCACTTAGTTTGAAAATTCTCAGATAACTAGGGTTTTTGGAAATATTTCTAAACTATCCTAGGGTTTAAATTCTACTAGAATTTCCCAAGATATAAATTCAAAACCCTTTCCTTAAACCCTTTAAGATAATTCACATAAAATTATGAAAACTACAGGCTTATACAAAAGATCAAAACACCTTACCCGTAAAACTGCTTGAAAACCCTAGATTCATTTGCACAAAATTTATTTGGGAGATCAAATTATCTATCACACTCAAGAATACTTCGATTACAATGATAATAAAATATTCATTGTTTTATTTCTTTACAACAATATTAGTTTGGCCTTAATTACTAGAGGAATTTCTCACATGGATGAAACTTGTTGTCTACAGATAGTCATTTCCAATTTTGAATTACATTCATTGATTTGAAAGTATTATGGAAAAGATGGACAATCAACATATTCTCTAAGCCTACCACAAAAATTATTTGAATTTCTTTTGATTAAAATACAACGTGAAGAAGCCTTGCATTTCAATGAGAAATAGGTGTGTGTTCCTTGAATTTTCAATTGCCCAAGTATCAATCCATGAAAGGAAGAATATTCACTTTGCAAGAATTTGGTGGAGCTTGCAAAATTCTACTTCCTTTGGGAAGTTTTGGATTATGTATTTTTTGAAAATCCTCAAGAACTATGTGTAAGGAAGTTTTGAAATAATGCATTAGGGCTCATTAAAACCCCAACTCTTATCTAAAATCCTAGTGTATATCCTAAACCCTTTCATTTTTCTTATATTCCTTCGTTGATCGATTATCAAAGTTACCTTTCACTTAAGTTATGACTTTTAGGCTTTGTTTCTGTGTATTCAATGGCCTTTTCTGCTAGGTTATTGATTTAGTTTGTTATTAATTAAATCCTAAGGTCCTAAGTTCATGTCCTCTTATGTTTTTATTTCTTGTCCCCCCTTTTTTCCTAGAACTCACTTAAGATATAAAAACCCCATGCGCTAAAATTTTATCATTTAAGTTGCTCGTGGAGGGAATGACACATGTCAAGTTTTTACCTCATTTTGTTGTTCAAAAAGGAATATTTTAGTAAGGAAATGATGCTCCGAAGAGCTACGGAATTAGTGACAACTATTAGCATTTTAAGGCATTCCACGGGATGCATGTAACTAAAGGAAAAGAAAGCCTATAGAACCACGGAATGAATGACACATGACACAATCTAAAGCTATTTTGTGAGTCTACGAGATTTTTCTAAATGACCTAATTAAAGCCTATGGAATTGTACAAAAGGGACATGTGGCATGTTCTCAATGTTTCCAGTGGGTTTCATCTTAAAGGATAAGTTTAGAGGAGTGTAATGTGGACACATGACACAATCTCAAGAGGATTATGTGAGTCTACAAGTTCTTTATAACTACTCTATTTTTAGGTCATGAAACTGTGGAAAGCTGCCACATGGCTTATATGATGATGTCAACTACTTTAAGTTGAATTTTTCCACAACCCCACTTTTGATGATGTGTAAAGTGCTCTTGTGTGGATTCATTTTATTGGTCTAAGGTTTTTTAGCACATGTCAAATATTTTCAAATCAATCAAATCATCTCCAATCGTTGGATCTTGTCCTATCATCTAAAAATCGACAGATCACATTCAAATTTGTGGAATAGATAGATATAGGCTCTAGCTCAAGAAAATTGAGAGTAATGGTGGACAATATGGTTTTCTACCAAGTTTCCATCATAATTACTCTTTTTAATATTATTATCTAACCCAGAATATAACTCATTTGGAATCCAAGGCATTTGGAAAGAGAATTTTCAAAGCTCTAGTATTTTCTTCTGTGAATTAGGGTTTTCAGAAAAGCAAAAATCATGTAAGTAAATTTCTAAGAAACTCATCAAATTTAGTCCAGGGTTTTAGTTGAAATCATGCATAGCTTAAATATCATCTAAAGGTATCAAGAAACCCTAATATCCTTGCACAAAAAACCCTAGTTTTGCCTAAATTGTAACCATCAGTCGTTTGAAGGAACAACCCTCCACTTCCAAAAGGTCAATTGATGAAGACATCATTGTGCAACTCCCTGTATCAACTAGAAAACTTATCAGATCCCATGGTCACAGTTTCATTACAAGCCTAGTTGATAGTGCATATGAATTTTGAGATGTAGAGCTCCCATTAATTGGATGGAATTTTCTTATCCACTGGTATGGGAAAAATTCCGAAGTTCCCATTTCAAATGTATGGACCTATGACCTAGGGAAGTTAGTGGTCCTTAATTTTTTCATGATTGTAGACTTGGTCTGATGCATTTCTCCCAATTATGATGAGAATTTCAAGGTTGTGAGGGCAGCAAATGGGTGGGAATTGGTCTGAATCAACAAGGCCTAAATTTTAGGTCTCTACCCTAAAACTGGCTACCAACAAGGCCATAGACTGGGAAATTTAAACCAGAATATCAAAAGGATATAAATAGTTATAGAGTGTGCATTGGCTCCCCAAGTACAGATTAATAGGTTATGCTAGAAAATCTATCAAAATCTCTCCAAGTGAGACAAGTCCTTTTTAGTTTGGACACCTTGAGGATTATTTCATCAAAAAATATTATGCTTTCTGTTAAGTTCTAGGGGGAGATGCACAAAAATGAATATCAATACCTCTTATGTATATGAAAACTAATATTCAAAACCCAATGGTAAACACTGAGTTTAATTTTTCCACCTTAATTGCTAATACTATCCATAAGCAATTGGTAGAGATCGAGAAAATCAATAAGTAATCAAATTCAGATGGTACACTCTATTTTGTCATATGTTCTTATATGGAGGAAGGGAGAAATGGGATAAGGCCCTACATATCAGTATAGATGATAGAAAGGGAAGTTTTTTCTTCTTGTCCAATGTTGGACTCATCTATGGGATAAGCATTGTGATGCCTCCAACTTTGTTTTTTTGAGAATTATTTTGTTAAGAAGGTGTTATCATATTTGAGGGTTGGAGAGGTCATATTTCAAAAGGAAGTCCTATATTTCCTAAGACCTAAGGATAGAAGGCTAGAACTAGGAGTTCAAAACAATTAGTGTGATTACTATCTCCACAATGACTCCACAATCATAAGAATATAAGGATGCCCTATTGGTCCCCATTTATTACCACAATGTGTACCATTTAGACTTGCACTTTTAGAAATAATATAGAAAATCAATTAATCAAATAAGGCCCATCTCAAATGGAAAAAGAAGGGATCATTCTTTCCATTTTCCACAACCTTTTCTAATTTTATTGTTACTAGAGAAGGATTGGATAAATTTCATCCAATGCTCCAAGTATAAAAAATGGCTCAAGAGAAGGTAAGATCTTTTGATCTTGAAGGATTCATCAGCTAGGTTAGGACAATCATTAAGAGATCAACATTCCAACATCAACTCCACTTCAAAAAGGATGTTTTGAGTTTTGCAAAGATGAAGAAGAGGCCACTAACAAAAAGCTAAAATGGGTGGCATTTACCAAAGCAAAGGTTTTTAAAACCAATAAAAATGAATATTATCAAGGAGAATTCTTTGAAATAGGGGACCTAATTGTTAGGATCCAAATGATCCTAACAATTTTGATAGAATAATTGGAAAGGCCCCTATTCTTGAGGAATGACCTACCTATCATTCTAAGTTTGATCCATTAGTCTATTCTTTCATTAGAAGGTCTAAAGGACCTATAATAAGGGATCCTAGTCCACCCTATCCCCCTCATGCACCACCACCATCTTCCCCACAGGTACCACCATCTCCTCCAGATATCATTATTATAAATTCCCTTCGAAGGGAACAACCTCAAAAGAAGAGAAGAACATAGCAACCATCATTGGTTGATTATTTGCTTGGTTTTGATGGGGAGGAAGATATTGAGGTGACTACAAAATAAGTACATCAATAAATGCCCTCTCCCCTAAAATAAACTAAATTTAGAGTGTCTCAAAGTAGATTAGGCATTGACACTGCAATAGAAGGGATGAAGCCAATGGAATTAGAGAATTGGCATGCACACAATTCATTTCAGATGATGAAGAATTCAAAAGAATTCAAATATTTTTTCTTAATATCAAGAAGAGAATAATTCCATAAAAGACTTGATCAAGAAAAGGTGGGAGTTCTTAGGGACTAATATGAAGAGGTGACAAAGAAAGTATTGGCAAAAATGAATTTTTATGCTAGGAACATAACCCTAGAGGAGGGGGGAAATTATGAGAGATAGTGGACTAATGTTGCTCCTTGAATGGGATATTATATTAAGAATAGCTTTTGATACTATTAGAAAGCGAGATGAAGATATATTTTCTTCTGAAGAGCAGACATATATAACACTATGAGGATCAGGGTTCAACTGTAAATGGGAAACCTTGCAAATTGGTCCATTTACCCCAACATAAATAAGCCTCAAGTTGCAGAGGCAACACAAGATGGGAGGGGAGCCTTGGTAATAAAGAGAGTAGCATACAGCACTGCCCTATAAGTTGCTTCCTTAGTAGTGACACTGCTAAACTTAGCGAGGCCATTACCAAGAAACTATAGAGTGAGTATTACAAGCTATTGAAAGATCATCTAGCACTCACTACATAGTACAACAAATTGAAAATAAAGGAAGCTCAGGTAGCACATCCTCCCACTGATACAGAAGCAACAATATCTTCCATAATAGCACCTGCAAAAGATGTGGTCAAGGAAAATAAAGAGCTCAAGGTGAAGATCATTTTCAAAGGAAATCTAACATGAAGAGATGTTGTTGCATGTTGTATCCAAAATTTTGGGATATTTAATTTCTAAAATTTTAAAAAATATTGGAAATCACTTATAGAGATTATTCCAACTTTGTGAAAGTAATTGCCAGGGTGGCTAAGGATAAGGATAGTAGTAGGGATATTATGAATAATGGATCCCTAGTATTTCATCTTTGCAAGGTATGTATAAGGGATCTACACATGAAGCTAATCCACCCGAGGATATTTTACCTACATATAATATGGCTAAGCTAGTAGGATAAATGTAGGCATATATGGATAAATTAACAGAAAAGGCCAAAACAAATCTATAACATTTTTAAAATATTGGAATAATAATTATGCCTTATATTAGAAAGGAGAATGGGGAGATGAAGGAGTTCCTTGAGTGGAAGTCTCAATTCAAGGCACTAATCCCCACTTTTTCTTTCTTTATTTATGATAATAAGGTTTGAATTGATCTCCTTAAAACTTGTATGGATAAGTTAATTGATATAGACCAACTTCTAGAAGCTTTTGAAAAGTAAACTAGTACAATTTCCGCCATATGTATAATATTGATTTACATCTTGCAGTCCAATGGCAATCAAAAATAACATACCAGGCATGGGATGATAAGTATAATTAATTTCTAGTATTGTAAATACTATTTTGATATCTATTTTTTTGACAACATTTTGGGCATAGGTTGTTCAATTTTGTGCCAGATAGAAGTGGCATTTTTTTAATTTTTAAGAGTATAGTCAGAATAAAGTGCTTCCCAAATTAGTTGGTACTATACTAGGATAGATCAACACAAAAATAATGAGGATAAAAAAGGGACAATGTGAAAGAATTGTGTTGTGTTTCAATCAATCCCCACCAACTAGATATAACTACTGCATGAGCTTGTTAGGAATTGCATGTCAAAGGTGGCCTATCCTTAGCAAGGAGAAATTTTGAAGAAATCAACTGCACACACCAGTATTAATGCTCCAAAATATCTCCAAATGTTTTTTGAAGTAGTTTTTGTTGAATAGGACAACTGAGAGGGGGGGTGAATCAGTTGTCATAGAATTAAACCTTTAATTCAATTATCGGAACTAATCCTTAACACTACTTAAATGATTAAACATTAAGTGCAAGTACAAAAACTAAAAACCATCACACAAACACAACACCAGATCTATGTGGAAAACCCAATGAGGGAAAACCATAGTGAGGAATAACTCACACTATAAAGAATATCAAAACCAATTACAAGAGGCTCACTTGCTAAGAAACAAGGCTTGTTGTCAAAACAAGGACTCACTATCCAAAATAGGACTCATTATCCAACAAGGCTAACAACTCGAAGGGCTCACTACCACAAAGATCCAAAGAATATAAAAGAGATATATTATAGAGAGACGAAAATCTCAATGCAATAGAGAAATCCACCACAATCACTCACAGGCATGCATGAATGATAGAGTACACCTTCTACTCACTACATCTAAAAACTCAACATTTAGGCTTCACATTGATCTACCACACTCGCATCACACACTCATTGAATAGCATCAATCTTGCATCTTTTGCTCTCTCTTTTTTCATGTATCTCTCTTCTTTTCTCTTGCGTGTCCTACTCACATCACACACTCATTGAATAGCATCAATCTTGCATCTTTTGCTCTCTCTTTTTTCATGTATCTCTCTTCTTTGCTCTTGTGTGTCCTTCACCACTAGCGCATCCTGTATTTATACCATCTTCAACTTTGAAACACATCCAAAGTTGGGCATCCAACATTAGATTCAAATTAGGTCGGCACCAAAACATCCTAGGGTAGAATTAGAATGAGGGTGACCCAAACACACGCTTCATGAAGACCTAAATAGATTCGAAACACTTCATTAACTCTGAAGATAGTGTTCAACAAAAGGTCACCCAAACCAGTGTAAAACACATAGAACAATTAAGCATGAACCTTTCAGATACCAAGATTAGCTTTATCACGATCATAGAAACATAACTCTCAAACCAAAAGTTATAATATTTTAACAAAGAGAAATCTGGACCAACAACATTTCTCCTAAACCTCAACTAGAACCTTAGAGAACCACAGTTCACAACTAGTGAACATAAATTGCAATGAACAATGAATCAACAACCAAAAATCTAGATATATCAACTTCCAACAATCATGATCAACATATATAAACCACACAAGCATAGGAGAAAAATATGGAGAAACCACTAAACACCTGCAATCTTTCTTCAATACAATTTTCTCAATATCCTCAACATATACAGTCAACAACAACCAATTGATAACCAATTCACTAGTTGACATCAATGAAAACACCTTCATTCCTTCCATTCTTGCAACAATCTCCCCCTTTTTCATTGATGGAAACACATGATGTGAAAAACCATCAAAGAGAATATAATAGCTCTTAATACACTTCTCAAGATTTATTTTTTTGTTTCTCCCCCTTAGTAGATAATCTCTTTTCACATTCTTTCTTTCCTCTTTTTCACAATCTTCATTTCCTCTCCCCCTTTTACATCAATGGAAAAGTAAAAATATATTTACATTGATTTCCCCTTTGAAAATAGAATACTCGCAATGACAACACATGACACTACTTGCTCCCCTTAAGAGGTAGCCACCACACATCAGTCCAGAAGAAAGATAGATCCATAGATCCACCAAACTAATCCATCTCCATATGCATCTAGTTCAATAAAGGAGGGGAAATGACCACTAACTTCTCCCAAAGATACTCAAAAGTATCTTTAGGAAGAGCCTTCATAAATATATCAACAATTTGATCCTTCATCGAAACGTACTCAAGCTTTGCTTCATTCTCTACAAACTTCTCTCTCAAGAAATGATACCTGATAGATATATGCTTTTTCCTCAAATTTATCACACGATTCTTTGAAATGTTAATTGTACTTATGCTATCACAAAAGATAGAGATAGGATCATCATACACCACTGTGATATATTTCAGTGTATGTTTCATCCATAAAAATTGTGTACAGAAAGATGCAGCTACAATATACTCAGTTTCAATAGTAGACAAGGAAATTGAATCTTTCTTTTTACTCAACCATGCCACCAATCTGCAACCAAGAAATAATGCACCACCACTTGTACTCTTTCTAACATCTACACATCCATCCCAATCTACATCTATATAAGCACTTAGTGTAAAATCAGTATCTCTAAGATACCATAACCCATAATCTAGAGTGCCATTCAAATATCTGAAAATTATCTTAACAATAACAACATGTGTTTCCTTAGGATCTTCTTGAAATCTAGCCACAAGATAGAAAACATGCATAATATCTAGTCTAGTAGGAGTCAAATATAGTAGTCCACCAATAATAGATCTATTCTTGCTCGTATTAGCCTTAGGTGAATCATCATCTCTACCCAATTTGCAACCAGTCACCATAGGAGTACATACCAGTTTGGAACCATCCATCTCAAAATTTTCCAACATCTCTTTCACATACTTAGATTGTGAAATGAAAATCTCTTTCTCAGTTAGATTTATCTATAGCCCAAGAAATAAATTCATCTCTCCAAACATAGACATTTCAAATTATTTTTAAATCTCTTCTAAAAACATCTTGCGCATAGTTTCATTTCCTCCAAAAATAATGTCATCAACATATACAACCACAATCAAGATTTTTTCATTTTCAATTTTAAAATATAGATTACTATCTGTCATACCTTTGTTGAAATCTTGTTTAATAAAAAACCTATCTAACCTCAAATACCAAGCTCTAGGAGCTTTCTTCAATCCATATAAATATTTCTTCAATCTACACACCATATCCAATTGATCCAACAACTAAAATCCTTTCAATTGTTCCATGTAGACTTCTTCTTCTAGCTCACCATTCAAAAATGCTAATTTGACATCCATATGATAGACCTTGAAATATTTATGAGCAACAAATTCTAAGAAAATCCTTATAGCTTCCATTCTTGCTACTAGAGCAAAGATCTCCTAAAAATATATGCCTTCTACTTGTGAGTAACCTTTACACACAAGCCTCACTTTGTTTCTAACCACTTCTCCATTCTCATTCAACTTATTTTTGAACACCCACTTTGATCCAATAATTTTTTTATCCGTCGATCTTGGGATAAATTACCTAATTTGATTCTTCTCAATCTGCATAAGCTCTTCTTTCATACCTTCCATCCAATGTTCATCTTTACATACTTTACTTACAATTTTTGGTTCAATCTCAGAATGTAAACACAAGTTTGCTTCAACAACAACTCTTCTTCTAGTCAATACTTCTTTTGTCTTGTCTCCAATGATCTGGCTTTCTAAATGATCCTTCTTTACATGCCTAGGTGTCTTTGGGGACACCACCTGAGCTTCTTCTCTTTCATTATTTTCATCCTACTTTTCTTTCTCATCCTTTTCTTATTCTTCCACAATCTCTTCTATCCTTATACAATCAGGTTCATTAGATCCATATCCATCAATGTCAATTGAATTCTTCATTGTTTCATCAACCTTGATATTAGTACTCTCTACAATCTTTCTTAGTATTTTATTGAAAAAATTGTATACTTTTCTTTTAGTGGAATATCCAAGAAAAATTCCTTCATCACTTCTTGCATCAAACTTTCCTAAGGTTTCTCCATCTCTTAGGATATAACATTTACTTCCAAATACCTTGAAATAGTTGATAGTAGGATTTCTTCCATGCCATGGCTCATAGGGAGTCTTTGTATTGTTTTATCTTTCTTGAACACAATTGAATACATAAACAGAAATATGAGTATCTTCTCTCTAGTAAAATTTTGATAAACTAGCCATAGTAATCATCGATCTAGCAGCCTCTTGAACTGTTCTATTTTTTCTTTCAACAAATCCATTATGTTGGGGGTTTCTCTTAGCACATAACTATCTCTTTATTCCATGCACTTCAAAAAAAATATTAAAAGCATAGGAGGTGAATTCTCCACCTCTTTCAGACCTTAATCATTTTATCCTCAAATTTACTTCATTTTCAACCATAGCTTTGAATATCTTGAATCTATCTAATGCATCTGATTTATCTCTAAGAAATGTAACCCTTGTATATCTAGAATAATCATCAATCAAAAGCATAAAGTACCTTTAAACTTGTAGACTTTTCACTCTTTTAGGAATACAAAGATCTGTATGAATTAAATCTCGTAGTCCAGTAGTAGATTGTTCCTTTGATTTGTAATGACTTCTTGCTTGCTTTCCAAACTAACAATTTCTATAAATAGCATTAACAAGCTTTGTAATCCTTGGTAAATATCTCATGGCCTGAACAACACTAATCCTCACCAAGTTATCAAAATTCGGTGACACATTCTCTGATGCCATAAACAACTATCATTAATATGAGTCATAAAGCATCATCCATCAACACCCTTAAGTTGGTAGATATTTCCTTCAGATTTCTTTCTAGCGACAATCAATTTTTGGGATCCTTTCTAGATCTCACACCTCTCATCCTTAAACACAATATCATGTTCCTTACTGCAAATCTATCCAACACTCAAAAAATTATGCCTTAAACCCTTAGCATAGTATGCATCATCAGTATTATGATCAAGCCATCAAAACTTACTGAACCTATCCCACAAATTTTAGCACTAGTATCATCTCCAAACATAACCAAGACTCCATAATATTTTTCAAGTTTAACAAACTTACTTTTGTCACCAGTCATGTGATGTGAAAAACCACTATCAACAACCCAATAGCTATTTTCTTGTTTAGCATGTAGGGTAGAGATAATAGTACCTTCATTTTTCTCCTTCTCCAGAGTGCTTTCTTTCACCTATTTTTTAGAATTAGCAGAAATAGGTTCATCCTTTATCGCCAGGAACAAGCATTCATTTTCATTAGGGTCCTCATAATCATAATACTCATTACATATACTATCATTCTCATTCACATAATAAGCACTGTTAATTTTCTTTCCTTTCTTTTCTTTCTCATATCTTTGTTTATTCCTCTTAGCTCTTTCCAGACACTTTGTAGCATAATGACCTATTTCTCCACAACTAAATAATTTAAAGGGTAACTTACCTTCATACTTTTCAGAGCATTTCCTCATCCTTCTTACAAAATTAGCTTCTATTTCATCAAGATTTTCTTCATCCAGACCTTCAAATTTTGTAGCCTTAAAATCAATTTCTGATTTGCATCCATTCCTTAGATTTGGCTTCCTCATCTCATAAGATGTCATGAATCCCAACAACAAATATTTAGTGCAGGTCTTATAATCTATACTCTATTCAATAGCACACACCTTCTCACTGTAAACATCAAGGAGATTTCTAAGAATCTTCTTTACAATCTTGATTTCATCTACAATTGTACCAAGTCCTCTCATTCCAACCACTATCTCATCCAATCTTTGTACATAAGCTTTAACATTCTCATCTTCAAAAATATGTAGAAGCTCAAACTATGTTTCCAAATTCTGCAACATTGCCTCTTTGACTCTTTCATCACCTTCATGTGCCCTTTCCAAAGCATCCTAGACTTCCTTAGTAGTCTTCATATTTGAACCTTAATTAACTTAGAATGTACCAAACTATTCTTCAAAATGTACTTTGCCTTGTTGTTTGCTTCATGCTCTTTGATCTCATCATCCGTACTTGGACCATTAACACGAGGAGTGTAAGGATTCTTGTAAGCTTTCTCCACATCATATTCACAATATTCTAGATATTCTTCCATCAATATTTTCCAAATATCATAATTAGTTCCATCAAACCTCAAATAATCATAAATCATTTTTCCAGCCATCCCGGACCTTCCTCAAGCGGTTAAGCTCTTCACCAAGGAACCAAGATCTGATACAAATTATTGAATAGGAAAACTAAGAGGGAGGGTGAATCAATTGTCACAAAATTAAACCTTTAATTCAATTACCAGAACTAATCCTTAACACTACATAAATGATTAAACATTGAGTAAAAGTGCAGAAATTGAAAACCATCACACAAACAAAACAACACCAGATTTACATGGAAAACCCAATGAGGGAAAAACCACGGTGAGGATTAACTCACACTATAGAGAATATCAAAATTTATTACAAGAGGCTCACTACCTGAGAAACAAGGATCACTACTGAAACAAGGATTCACTGTCCAACAAGGCTAACAACTCAGAGGGCTCATTGCCACAAAGATACAAAGAAGATAAAAGAGATATGTTACAGAGAGACGCCAATCTCAATGCAACAAATAAATCTACCACAATCACTCATAGACATGCATGAATGATAGAGTACACCTCCTACTCACTGCGTCTCAAAAATCAACATTTAGGCTTTGCACTGATCTGCCACACTCGCATCACACACACTCACTAAATAGCATCAATCTTGCATCTATCTTCTCTTTTT